>CABFWB010001187.1:95695-170974 GCA_902151455.1 Timema bartmani
TAATAATAATAATAATAATAATAATAATAATAATAATAATAATAATAATAATAATAATAATAATAATAATAATAATAATAATAAATAAAAAATATTATATCTTAAGCCCGCAATGGAGCTATACCGACAGAATGGCCGCCACTGTTAGCGTAGATAGTACCAAAATTTGCAGATAGAATGTGTCATATACTTAGCACATCGAACCCTGCGGCCGTTAATCTCAGTTTTCCATACCAGAGATGCTACGTTATCCAAATAGTTTCTCATTCATCTTCAAGAAGCTGAGTTGACCACGATAAAGTATCATCGCTTCACAGAAAACTTTCTGTAAGCGTGGGGGATCAAACCTGGGACCTCTGGATCTGTGGTCAGAAGAAATACATTTATATATTCTTTACATTTTCTGTAAACTTATGTTCATTAGTGTTTTTTCTAACGAATTGTGACATTTTAAATGCTCTTATGTGCTTTTATAATCGAATAATTTTCTATTTTGTTAGTATTTACCTATTTCTTTATTTTGGATTATAAATGTTGTTTGCTAGTTTTATTACGGATTGCTTAGTTTAATTTATAGTTATCACAGTCAATATGTGTTCCAAGAAGTTATTATATATATCTTGTCCAGTCTACTCTAGGTTTTATTGTTAAAATTCGTCGACTACAATATAGAAACTAATTTAAACAACAAGATTGTTATTGGTGACGTTTATTAAGTTTAATTTTTTTCAATGGTCTCAATTACACTTTTATAATGAAGACTCCAGGCTACTCCACCACGATAAGACTCAAAGAATGAGGAGTATTAACAACATAAGTGGTCATCCATAAACCCAGTAACGCTTTCTTCTACCTATTTTAACGCTCGATCCTCGATCCTCTCATGTAACACCAAGTAAAAATTTAGCCTCCCCCTCTAACCCATGTCATGTAACTTTTCACATCCAGAGTTAAAGTTCCTAGTTCATATAAAAGCTTGTGTGACACTAAAGAGGAACACCGATTTAATGAACTCACAATCTTAAGTTATACATAAGTTTTTTTTATCAAAGGTGAAAACATGAACTGACATTATTTTTTAACGTTAGAATTTAAGATAGAATGGGAACTTTGATTGGCAGACCCCTTTTCTTACTGCCATATCATGATTTGGTTGGAGAATTTTCGTCAGCAGACTTTCTTGCTTATGGCCGTGTCATATTCCCTATGTGGCTGCCTACTTTGAAAGGACTTCCTGGTACACGATGTTATCCGTCCTTTCCTCATGCGCCAGAACAACCAAGCTCCTCGGTGTGCTCATCCTGGAGAATACTACGTAGAACTGGCCGTGGGAGAAACAGTATTCCCTTAAATCAACCCCTACTTCCTTCAATATCTGACCCTGAGCCTTGTTTATGGTTATTGCAAAAAAGACTTTCGGGGGTAACTGGACTTTCTTAAACTCGAAGCGATAATCCGAAGGAATGAGGGTAATTCATGGTATAAATACTGTTTATTCATAGCCACACCTTGTGAAGATAGTTTATTTAATGAAGTTGGTGTAGAGGACCTTGAATTACAGTCTGCTTCCATTGCACAGCTTTGGGGTCTTCAATTTTCGCAACAGCATGATGGGTGCGCCAACCTTCAAGAGAAGAGTGTGAAGAAGGAGCCTATTGGGGTTGAGGGTGTGCAAAAACTCTACCGGGTGGTGGACAGCATCCTTTATCTCCACTATTGAGTTCACTGACTGATAGGTTATCTCCTCCGATACAAACATGCTGAGCAGGAGGTTGTTGATCTAATTTGTCTTATCGTTTCTAGGAGTTAGAATTGCCCTCTCCCTTATCCAAGATATTAGTTTTTGTCTTATATTATTTAGGATAGGATAAATGATTATAGTCATACTGTTCATATCCTTAACTAATTGACACATGCTAGAAGGAAGGTTTATTTTTACATTTATCTCCTTCACCTTGCCGTCTCCTAATTCTATCAGATTATATGCAAACTTCTCAGCCATGCCATCACTTTTCAGATGAACTCTAATGTTTTCTTTAATTAGAGCTTTTGAATTTTCGGCCATATGTATGATGATTTAAGGCAGGCCTTGACTTCATCGGCTCGGGTAATGCTTGAGATGTCCTGCCATTGAAACCACCACATCATTCAACAATATCATACATTTGTTGCATATCATGTCTAGACCCTGCTGGACATCAATCTGGATAATCCGCCTCCATCTACCGTTTCATGTCCTCAGCGAAACTGTCCTTGTGCTTCTCCCACAGCATAATCAGGTCTGATATCTGGCAGAAAACCAACATGATTGAAAAAAGTTATCTCAGTTTCAAAGGAGAGTCAGATAAGCCCACTTCTTCCAAAGTATTGTCCAACAAACCCAACGCTCTGCAAGTGGACTGGAATGTTGGATGGATGTGACCATTTACTGTTTTGAGGTCAGAGAATGATGTTGGTCCTCGATCCTCATGGAGTATGAGGTTAAGATGATAACACTCCAAGTTATTAGGATGAACCGTGTACACTCTACTTAAAACATGATCCTTCTTCACTCCAGGGTGATCTTGGACGTCCTTACCTTGCCTCCTTCTGCTGAACCTGTTGTCTTTCCACACATGGTAAGAAGGGATTTCGTAATACAGGAGCTGTTTAGCAAAGTCGTCAATCTTGCACAATTCGAAGAAGCTCATGAATGTCGTTTTGGGAGGGTTATTGACTTTGTCGATCACATTGTCTTCTGTGAAGTATACTCTTTGGCCATTCTCAAGGTGCATTGTGAGGTGGACCACGGAGGGATATTTCTCATGAATAAGGAATCCGAGGATCCGCCAGACAGCTTCCGAACTATTGATGTAACATCCAGTTTGGTAGAGCATAACTTCATCTTTCTCGTTCTTTAGTGCGAATGCTACCTGAGCACTGCCCTTATTGACGTACTTGCATGTATATTTTATTGAATTGACTGAGTTGCAGTACTCAAAATTGATGTGAGCCTGGAAGGTACGAGATAGCGCAGGATTGAACGGCACCACCTAAGGGTTGTCCAGCTCCACTTCATTGACTTCAACAGTGAAACCTCTATCATTCGGGGATCTTCTCCAGTACTCTGTGTAACATTTGGTAATGTTACATCCTACTACCCCTCCATATTAATCTACACGCATAGGCTTTCCCTTACAAGTTTAATAATACCCACTCCGTATGAAACTTCAAAATTAATACATTTCCTGTAATATTAACCTTCTCTATTGTAGTCCAAGGTAGTTTCAGTCCATATCAAGAACAATGTTAAACCATATAAAACAAGAATAAACTCCCTGCAATCACAAACTGTCCATGTACCAACATTTGTATCTTCTGGCTAGAACAACCTTCAAAACTGGATTATACACGTCGCGTCCTAGATTGAAGAGTGGGACGAACAAGCCTTGGTGAGCCAGCAACTGATGTTCCAAGTGAGCTGGTCAAAGTTACTCTGATGGGGCAGATGAAAAATACACTCGAGAACTAAACTGTGATTATCTTGCCCTCTGACGGACTAAACACTCTCAACTGCCAAGATATCACGTGATATGTGTACGTCACAGGTGTACTAGTCATGTGGACCCTCATCAACAAAGGCATGGAGTACGTGATCTATTCAGCGTAGCGAGTCCACAAGCTTGATCGATGGACTACGTGCTTTTCTGCACACTTATTTATTTATTTTTAAGAATATTATATTTCCAGAGTTTCACGTTTCTAGAATAAGAGGTTTCAAAGATATAATGGTTTTTAGAAAACCGCACCCCCTCCCCATTTGACACGTTTGGTTTATTTTCAAAAAACTGTTTAGCACACATTTCTTTGTTTTTTAAGAAGAGTATTTTCCCTGAGTTTCACGTTTCTAGCTTAAGTGGTTTTAGAGCTATAGCTCAACTCGTAAAAACCCACCCCTTCCGCGCTCACCTGCTTGGTTGATTTTTTTCGAAAAACAGTTGAACACATAGTTCTTTATTTTTTAATAAGAGTATTTTTTCATACTCTCAAGTTTCTATCTTAAATGGTTTCCAAGATCTGCTTACTTATCAATAGAGCTTTTATCCCCGTTTTCACCCCTTAGGATGCTAATATCAAAAATTTGTCGAATACTTCTTTCTTCGATTGTGATACAGAACCCTCAGGCCAAATTTCATGATTCCAGCCTAAGCGGTTTCAGAAAAAGCTTATATTTTCAACCCACTTTTTCACCCCTTATGGGTTGAATTTCTCAAAATCCCTTCTTATCGGGTGCCTATGGACTGAAAGGAACATCCTGCAAAATTTTAAGATTCTAGGTCTAGGGGTTCGTGAAATACGGTGATGATTGAGTCATTCAGGGATTTTGTATATATATATATATAAACGAATTCCCTGACTGACTCACTCATATATATATATATATATATAAACGAGTGCCCTGACTGACTCACTCATATATATATAGATTACGGTTATAATCACATCTAAATATCATATTCTTTGAATTGAAAAATAATACCTGGACATGGGAATTGAATCTGGAAACTTTGGCTCAGACCATCAATGTACTAACCACTGAGCTATTCAGGAGTCATCCTGAGCTTAAGGTTATAAATCACTCATAATTTAAGCCAAAATCCATTCGGACGTGTGGAAATTGTTTGCTACAAATGTGTGATTTATTTAGATCACAACCTATCAAATAACGCAGCCACCTTTGACTCGGAGTTGGCTTTATGCTGTCATAGTACAATGACTGTACGAATGCGCAGATCATGATGGATTTAATAGCCAAGCTATTATATTTGTTGATTACGTTTATAGAATAATCTAATTAATATCATCTTCTACAAATTGGGGTTGGGGGATTTCAAACTCCCTTATGATGGACCTTTCAAAGGAAGGTTCCATATATCCGTTTAGAAAAATAATTATTAAGCTATGCTTTTTTTATTTTTAATATTCATGTTTACATTCCACTAGCCAAATACTAATTAATTTGTATTAGTTTAGTGTAAACTTTCAGGATGCAATCATTAAAGCTTACTATTTTAAAACTAGCTCTGTCAACATTTCATGTGACGTACTTTTTTCGGTAGATCCAAGATGGTTTTAAAGAAAAATAAAGATAGTTCTTAGAATGTAACGGGCTAACTTGTTCAGAAACAAGAAGGCAAATAGCTTTACTGAACAATCATACTTGAGTAAATATAAGCGGAAAGACCAGCATAAGAAAAATTATCAGAAATTAAGTTGATAGCTCATAAATAATTACTTCCACTCTCCTACTCCCACCTTGAGCACAACTACAACCCAGTTTGAAATCGTACTCAAAAGCTGTCAAGTATTACTAGCTGTTGCAAGGTTGAAGTATGTTGTTATAAACTGTATTAGAAGGATTTGATTTAGAGAAGTAAAACAAACGTGAACAACTGTGAATATAATAGGTGTTATGGTTATATTAAAATTAGGACAGACCTATACCAATATATATCATATCATGAATGTCTAATTATAAAAAAAAGCTTGTGCATTCAATGTCCTTTAAATTATATTGATTTAAACATTTTAAAATACATCTCCCCCCGCTAAGCTATTTTCCCCCACCCACCATTTCCCCCCCACATAACTTATATATATAAATAAAAAATACATTAACTTATGCCCTTTAAATAAAACTTTTTAGTGGGTCCCCTTAGCAAAACAAGCATTATACGCCCTTGTTTATGGTGAGATGTAATTTAGATTGATTTAAAGTACACATGGATGAAATCAAACATTTCTTGATTAGAAAAATAGATGAATAGTCATTATCAGGAATAGTATCGGAAACTGGGGCGATCCATATAAAATAATTCACAGGAAGACCTAGACTATTTAGATTTGCTTCACGGGAAGACTTATGCTAGCTAAATTTGCTGCTCTCTGATTAATTTCTCCAACATGGAGATTTCATTTCCTGTTCAGGTGAAACCTGGTGCGCTTTGATTTAAATGTTGCCATCAAATTCACAGAGATTAAATATTCAAATGTACGATAGCCTTTAATAACCCTAAAGAGTATAAATATAAAATTAGTTTAAAATAAATCAATGGGCAGCTGTCACTGAAATTTTCCATCTTACATTTCTGCGGTGCATCTTCCATGAACCCCATTCGGGCCATCATGACCACCCATTGCCACACAGATTACGTATTGCTGCTCATTATGATAGCGTGTGAGTCATTAGCCTCTATTACCTCTTTATATTAATGGGCTACAAACTTATCTCGTTAAACTGGAACTGTATATATGGACAGGTGCTCGAGAGCTTGTCTCTAGGCCAGCCAACCGGGATATAATATCCTTCGGGTTGTTCACTTAAGAAGAAGATACAAGATTACGCTTGAATTAGAAATACCATCCAAGGATTCTATAAAGCATTATTTGCTGTTAAATCTAAATTGGGGTCAGTTAAACTTTTTTTTATAATTCAAAATAATCACTTTTAAATTTTTATTTGATTTTTTATCGTATGTTGCATTTGACCTTGAGAGACTTTGGCGTCCATATTCCGTCGCCCCATGTGTCGACTATTAGCCACTCTGGTGGCACAGAGCTTTGCCCAGGGTAGATCACGGGAGATAGTCTACATGTCGTGTCCTCAATGAGATGATGTGATGATAGTTATTATGATGTTGTGGAGCTGGGCTGAGTCTTAACCTAACTTAAGCCTAGCTAACCAAATCCTGGTGGCCATTGGTATTATTAGCCTAAAGCTTGGAGGGGAGAATGCCAAAGGTTTCATCAGGGAATCGAACCCGGGACCCCTAGGCTTCTAGCCAAGAGTGCACTAACCACTACACACACTTACTTTTAAAGTATATTGTGTTTTTTAAATATTGTAAAATGGTTTTATCACTCTCAACACCCGGGTTTTCTAATGAAGACTACAAGTTAATGTAATCTGAGGCAACGTCTGGTATGATCTGTGCTACTTACCTAAGATAAGAGCAATATTTTTCCCACTTACAGCTCCCATACATTTATTTCTTACATTCATCTTAAACAATTCCTTGGTTATACATAAAATCGTATTTTAAGAGCGAGTATAAAAACTATTATTAGGTTAATTTTACTTACTGAGAGTCAATTTTATTTGTAAATCAATCCTGTTAAAGTTTATTTTGGTTAATTAGTGAGTAAAATAAGTATATACTTATTTGAGAGGTACTATACCGTTTATCTAGATAAGCTCCAAATTTTTTGCTGCCATGTAAAAAGCCTGCTTTGTCCTTCAATCCATGTTCAGTACATTGCTGATCCGTCAGTCGGGATAACACATATTGTTGTTATATTGATTAGAAAAGAACAATCTCCACGGGAACAAACAGTGAAGGCTTGAAAGAACAAGGTTCCCCCAAACTGTTTTGCGAGAGGGGTATTGTTACCAAAATCATCAATATTGTTTTAATTGACCTTTTTATTTACATTATTAGCGTTTAAACGTGTGTCCACACAAAAGTGAACATTGGTGTCATAAGCACCAAAACAAATCTTACACTCTTAAATTAGCATGTAGGTGATTATACTATCGTGACAACTTCTGGCACATAAATGGTTTTAATTATTTTTCATGTTTGTTATTTATAAATTTAAGTTAAGTAAAACTCAATATTAGAACACATTATACTATATTTAATCTCTCAACTAGAATCTATTTTTAAATAAAATGAATGTATCTAATGAACTCTGATATGTTTGAATGAATGTATGTATTAGGGTTATGTATTTGTCGATTTTTTGAAAAGGGTTTCTTCTAAATCATAAATTGTTTGACTAATTTTCTTAATTTTATTTTTTTCATAGACATATTCACACTCTAAACGAAAATATTATGTTTAATATTAATCGTTTTATAAATACTTATAACGCCAAGGTTGCTATAATGTCTTAGTCTAAGGGACGGGGATGAGAAAGGTAGTTTTAAAAACAAGTTTTTCCGCACTAACGTGAAGTGTACATAGGAAAGCCACATTGCTATGCGACATGTGGAAAACAGCCCCTGTTGAACTGACCTAGTTTCGAACCTCAACCTCCCCGTCACCAACAATCTAATATATTATAAATATTAAATGTAACAATTTTTTTAATACAAGTATAAAAAGACCACGCATAAAACAAGCGTGCTATTATATAATAAGTTTTGCTGTTCAAGAGTAAATCTGTTTACAATATAATAATGAGGTTGAATCCATTTCAACTTTATTTAAATTCAAACTCAACATACATTTCCTTCTATTGCACCAAATTGAACATTCTTTTCATACATCTTCGTATTATTATTAGCTTCTTCTTTCTATTCAATTCCACTAGACCCACTAGTCACCATTCTTCCCACCCCAAAGTTTATTCTTTGGCTTTATATTTTCAGGATAGGAGAACAATTTATCACATTACTTTGATATTACTTTTTTGCCTTTTAAAGTTTACCTCTTTCTCTTTACAAAGTATGGTTTCAACCGTATTTAAATATAAGGATTGAAATTTTATTTTGATTAAAAATTTAAAACCGGAAATTATCATATTCATATTTCACTAAAAAATAAACTTAATGAATGACAGCACAAATCAATATATTGTATTTGAAAAATATAAAAGTAATTGTAAACAATAGACACTTGAATTAAAAAAAAATTAATAACATCAAAATCCTTTTGAAACAAACATAACTTGAACTAAGCCTATACATTTTACATTTCCAAAGTTAAAAATGTAGAGTATATTCAATATTCTTAATACAGTAAATAGAACTGAGAAATATATAATTTTAAAATCATGATATATAAACAAAATATTTTTATTTAAAGTTTTATTTAAATATTTCTTCAGCTTGTGCTAATAAATTAATTAACTACACAATTAAAATTTATTATCATATTAATAAACAAAAATCCAATAATTTTAATATATTTTCCCAGTGATACGCATGTGCAATGCGCATACAAATTTTATTTGAATTATTTGAATTGAATCTCATCTTAATAAATATAAGTATGTGTTTTATTACCCCTAGTAAGTATTTTTGTTATTTTACACTTAGTAATAATAAATATAAATTGATTTAAACTTAGTAAATATGATTGTGTTCTTTTTACCACTAATAGATATAAATATGATTTTATTTACACTTATTGATTATAATTATATTTATCTACACACTTAATAAATAGTATGACTTAGTTTACACTTAATAAATACAAGTCTATGGCACCTTAATCCATTTGGAGTTGTGCTGACGAAACACATATTTATTATTAATTTATATGAAAAAGTTGGTCCTGCTATCTAATATTCGCAAACAAATGTATATTATTGGGTGTACTCTCTTAATTTATGTTAGTTTGTTAATCGTTATCTAATTTTTAACATTTTTATAATTAAATAGAATTTGAAATTTAACAACGTCACAAAAGATTGGAAACAACATTTCACATTCTTCTTGAGATAGTTTTACTTTTCTTTAGATGTTAAGAAACGAGATCGGTAAGAAGTATAGTGTCAGATCATTCTTACATCTGTTTCAGCCTTAGCCCATTTTTCTTTATTTATCTCAGTTCAGTGGACATGAAAATGTACCATCCTTCCACATTTAGAGAGAAAAAAAGTTGGTCAAACTGAATGAAACGAGGTACAAAAGACAGCTTCAACTCTTCAAGAAAATAAAATGAAGAGGTAAATTTGTTCGCACCATATTTCAAAAAAACTTTATTCCCCTTCAAGCCATATAGACACATGTATTTTAGAAACTCTTTTTTTACCATTTTTTTCTTTATTAAAGAAAGAGGTACAAATATTAAGGCAAAGTGCTTTAGTTATTGTGAGACGTTCCATCGCTGCTATTCCAAAAGATATTCCATGCAGTCAATAGGTTCAAATAATTTTTCATAAACCTTTGGGCATCACCTTTTCTACTAATTGTTTTATTCGAAATTGTACACTTGCTTTTGTCTATTTAATAGACCTATTTTTCTTTATTTCTCCCCTCACATCTTATCACACACATGGAATATATGCATTTTAACTTGTCTAATGATGAAAAAGGTAGAATTTCGAGTAAATGTACAAGCATGTTCGTGGAGTAAGAGAGAGAATGGGGAATAATTGAGGGAAAAAACACCCTCAGTAAACCTAGATGAGATTCGATTCCCAGGCTCACCTTAACCAGAAACACAGCCTATATGAGTCTGACATTTCGTCCACGTGTTCACCGATGCGGGTCTTCACATGTAGTTAAGAAGCTAAGAATGTGGTTTTATTAATTTTTAACACCGTGTCTTTTACCCGTTCTTAGCATATGAATATGTATTAGTTAGAGTGCTAGGGATGAGGAAGGTTGAATAGAAAGATAGTTTACCCACATTTGCATAGAAGAAGAGTTAAAAAAAACATTTAGGTAAACAACACTCTCAGTACAATCGACCGGCATTCGAACCCCAACATCTCAGACCATATGAATAGTGATACTGGTAGAGTACTTTTTAAATTATTAAATATTGTTTAGAATCAAATGTTGATCAAATACGTACCTGGCCAGAGATTTTAGTGTCAATATCTTTTAACTAAACTATTATAATAGAAAAAATAATAAGTTTGGACGATATTTTGTAACAGAATCTTTAATATGATATGGATTATATTATTGGAAGTTGAGCGTAATACTTTTATGAAACTTATAGAAAATAAATTATATACAGTATATTATACTTGGAGACGACTTACTAAGTTAAATTTATTGTTTAGAAACATATTAAGCTATGTTAAATTAAAATACAAATCATGGATTAATTTATAAAATAGATTCTAGTGTATCTAGGTATTATTTTAATGAGATTAGAATTGATAGTTGGATATAGTAATCAAAACCGAGACCCTTGGGTTAGCTATTGTTTAGTTACCCTGTCAAAGTTCCATTTATCATCTAATTTAAATATGATGTCAAAGACCTGACATCGTTCCATCCTCATATCTTAAATCATTTTACTTTTTTACTTGTAAATCAATATTATAATTAAAGGAACCATTATACATTATTTGAATGAATAACATATTTAAATTTTGAAAAGTGAAATTATTGGTTAAATCTTGTGAGTGCAAGTGCCTCTCAATATGCAACGTCGCTCCTATTTTGAAGTAGAAGCGATTACCACAGTTACAAGGAAATTGAAAAGGAAAGTTAAAGGCACGCCAAACATAAGAGTGAAATACAAGTTAAAAAATAAGCTTTTTGGTGTTAAAACAAAAGAGAATCATTATATATTCACAGACACTATAGCACTCTATACTTTCCACTGGTGTGAAGCACCTTAAATTGACACTCAACCAAGACAACAATGCTTGGGCTGAAGATTGAAAAACGTGTGACTCCTTAAAGAAGAATAAGCGCACTTTCTAAAGCGAAAGTGTACTAAACAAATAATTACAGTAATTCTAATTGGAAGTATTAAATTAAGTTATGGTTAAGCAACAATACACAACACACTGCAGCCTTATGGCTGTATCAGATATGATGAGCATGGTCAAATAATGATGTTGAACCACTTTTAAAACTAGGAAGTCCGTATTTAAGGAGTTACAGCAATAGCTGCTAACTGAATCAGCTAACGTTAGCTAACTCCAAAGAAGAGTAATATGATACAAAAGAAATGTTCCAAATGCTGGAAATATTAGTTAAAAAATAGTAAAAAGAGAGATATCAGGAATCCAGACCATCAGAAAACAATGGCAGGCATATTCCTAATTATTATCCATCCGATAATATAATTAGTATTCAACAATAGTCTGTAGACAGACTAGAACAATGGAAAAACTTATAGAGATTAAAGAGCCAAGCGGTGCCTGAAGGGAGCAGGACAAGTCTAAACAACACCAAGCGGGTCACCCCTCTGGGATAGAAGCATACCCACGAGTTGAGCATCTTACTTAGGTGTAACAATAATGTTCGACCAAAGACTGATAACAGCCCCCAATTAGGTCATACAGCAACGCCATGGATTAACCCAATCTCCACCTTTTTGTCAATGCTAAAGGCATCAGTGACATGGTCACATTGAACAGGGCATCAGACTGTCCCCCACGTATTTAAGACTACTCAAATGGACATAGCTAAAGAATAAACAAGTGTGATTTTGAGGGCCACCCTTTGTTTAAAATAAACAGATTCTAGCAAATAGTAACTATTACACTTACCAACATTGAAGCTTCTCATATGAAGAAGATCAAAAAGTAAAAGTTTGTAAGAGACAAAAGATATAATCTAAACAGATATTACATTATCTGCGGTGAGGTGGTGAGACCAACGGAACAATCATCGTGATAGCTACTTGTAGGCTACGTTGAAATGAAGCCTCCTGGATGCTCTTGAGACGATTTGTTGGAATTGAATACAAAAATAAGAGAGGTGCTGCCTTATATACAAAATGAATCTGACGTCTAAGGAGTGGAGGGGAACAGAGGATTCACTCGCAGGTGCGAGAATCGTTGAGAGCAAAACTACATTTGGTGGATTCTAAGGAAGCAAAATGAGGAAGATTAGTCTCATTTTGCTGGCCCAGTTGACAAGGTATTGCTGCAACGTCCGGTAATTATATTCGGGCTTCTAGTCGAGCAGGAGTCAAGTGAACTTGTATGCAACAATTACACAGTTAGTTAATAAACTGCAATTTATTTTAGTTTCCTTTATTTTTGTATGTATTGCAATTTATTTTAGTTTCGTTTTCTTTGTATGTACGGGCTAAATGAGCTTAGCCCGTTACAAATCCTGCCACTCTTGGTTTTAATCTTGTCAGTTAAAGTGTTAGCTAGCTTGCAAGTGTATCTAAATACTATCACTTTTGTGTGTTCAACTTCAGAAAGGTGTTTTGACAACTGGTAGTGTCCACAAAATTATAAAGTATCTGGAGTATAATGTCCTAATCACTTTTGTATTATTTATAGTTTCCATAAACTATTTGAGCCTTTTATTTTATTTTAATAAATTAAAATATAAAACACATTAAATATTGCGTTCATGTGAGTAAAAAGCTTTTGTTTTCAATATTTAATACGTAAAGAATCGTTTGAGTAGCGGTGTCCAATACATTCGTCACTAGCCACACATGTGACGAATAGGCTGTTGCTTTGCAGGAACAAGTTTAATTTATTGGTTATTATGATCACATTCATGAATTTAAAATAATAGCCCAACAATGGTAGGCACTGGGACTAAACGTCATGCTTGTATAGTCGAGTTGGCTGGTAGTAGTTGTATTAATAAATTATTATTATTATTATTATTATTATTATTATTATTAGCACCGCGTCTTACTACCCATTCGGGTTGTACGCACTTACGCTAATGTGCAATGGTAGGGTGATTGTGAGATAAAATGAAGGACCTACAGTTTAACGTGGAATCCGAACCACGGTGGAGGCCTGGCATTCCTCACATTCACAAGTTGTGATTAATACACGTCTTGTCCGAGGTGAAGGAAAGGTTTGGCAATCAGATAAATCTGTGCCGGTACCGAGGATTGAACCCCGGACCCCCAGCACAGAAGTTCGACACCTTACCCCTAGACCACCAGGTCACCAGTAGTAATAAATAATAATAATAATAATATAATATTCCCTGTCACCCAATCACTTGTAGCTCATTTTGTGTAATGATTAGCTGGTACTAATGTACCATTACCCGGGGAACGCCCAACAAAATCCAATATTTTCTAATCTGGCCTATAGAGTCAGCCACGATAATTAGCATAACTGTAAGTTAATGTGTTGACACACTCACAGAGTGAACTAGGCGTGAAGAGCCAATGGCTTAACACTATGGTTTAACACAATGGGTTAACACCCCAGTAAGGTAATGAGTAATCTCGTCCCACTCTTAAAAGAGTATTGTTATATTTCCTAGGAATAAATACAAATGTGAAGTTATTAATAGTAGATTTGTTGCAACAAATATCTTATATACCATTTTAGAAAACATTCTAAACAAGTTGAAAGTAAAGAGAGGATTTGATTTATAATATAAGACTTAGATATAGTAATAAAAAATCTATAGAGAGAATTGATCGATAAATTTTGTTAAGTTGGTTAATATAAAACAAATCAAAAAGTATAATTAGTTAAATTTATAATAATAACATAATGTCAAAATAGTGAACATAATACATTCAATAAAAATAATTTATCATCAATTTAGCAGTTTATCGGGTGAAGACAAGTCTAAAATACATTGAACACATTAAAAAGGTTTCAAGCCTTACATATAACAAAAGAGGTTAAAAATACAATGTTAAGTTCATGTGAGTTCATGTTTCTAATTATAAAAATTATTAGGTAAAAAGTTAACATCTGCGAAAAGATTAATATTAATTGGTTAAGTATTAATATACAACGACTTTATAAAATAAATATTTGATGAAACTATGTCAAAGTATAGATTAGTAATAGAGCTGACAAGTATAAAAGTTGAGAAGTACAAAATTTTAATTTATAGGTTAACCAGTTTTGGAAAGAACATAATTGATGTGGAGAATTTTGAAATATTCTAAGTCTTATCTGATATTTATTCCCGTTACTCCTTTTTGCATTTGCATCGTTAGAAGACGCTGGAATACTCAATCCGACATGTTTCGACAACTTGGTGCCATACTCATGGTAAATAAGTCATTGTGAATGACACAACGACTTATTTACCATGAGTATGGCACCAAGCTGAGACTCACTCTTATCCAAACCACTGGTCTTAAGTATCGAGCATAAAAAACACGTGACACAAGAGATCACTCATGACATGTACAACATGACATTGTCGATAACAAGCTAGCCTAATAATACATATGACAATCTCAAAAGTGACAGACACTCTCAAATTGTATGAAAACTATCCCTAAAATCTACAATCAAATTCTTGAGCCTCCTACTCCCTTCTAATTAAAAGTTCAAACTTTTACGGCGTATTATTTCCATCTGTCCAGTGAGTCAAATGGCACCATCATCGTGCCCACTGTATAATGAAGTTCGACTGATCGGAGTGAAGTCGGTCGTCGAAGATTGGACTGAACTGTGTGTCGTTCCCAGCGGGCCGAGGAGTTTTATAGTGGCTGAACAAATGAACTACGGGAAAGGAAGGTGTGGGGGGGGGGGACCCCTCTACGTCGAAATCTGCACGTAGGCACCAAGCCACTGAACCCACGCGCTCACGTGCCACGCAGAACTCCACTCAGTTGGTCAGATTACTCTGAATAGTTAAGTCCAGTGTTGAATGGAGGCGAGTGTGTATAACTCTTCCGATGTTCTTGTTCAGCGATGTTACCGAGGCATGGTATGTAACAAATGGTGTCTAATTATATATATATATATATATATATGAGATCCATATATATTTTTTTCAAGAAATGATTTTCTGTAGCTGATTAGGTAGTACGGGCCAGGACTTGTTAGCCCACTACAGTAAGTACTAAGTGCATCCTTTCTATGGAGGCTATTTCCATGTACCGATGAGGTGAGGTGATGGTGATAGTGAGTATGAGATTGATAGTGAGTGTGAGGGTGTGAAACCAGTGGAGACACTAAAATATAACTTAACCAAATCCTGGTGACTTTTGGGTAAAATACTCAAGTTATCGGCTTGGAATTGAATACGGGAACCCTAGACTCGTAGACAGGTGCACTGACCACTACACCATGAGGCTGGTGAAGAGAAAGTACGGTTTCAAATCGCAGCTGGGAACAGTGATGGTGGATTTTCCTAAAAGGTTTCCCCCTCTCCTTCAGCGAGAATAAGAGTATAACTTCTCTAAATTCTCACTTACTTACCCCTATCCTTCTGTGCCAATAGGTGATGATAGCCTGTAAAAGGTATAAGAAATGCAGTACACAACATATAAACTATCCTATATTCTTTCCGAAGCATCACATAACCCTTTCGGCTTACACACACATTAACTGGGTTTATGGGGTAAGGATAAGGAAGTTATATTATTATGAAATGTAGACGCAATTTCGTAGGTCAAGTGTGGTAAATCACTTAGGAAGAAATACTATCAGTGTATCCGATAGGATTTGAGCTCCAATCTCCCTCTCACAGGCAAACCAGATCAAATAATATTAAAATGTGTACAACGTACAAAGTGCATAAAATGAACAAAAGTTTGTACAACCTTTTTTTATTTAAATGTAACAAAATGCATTCCAAAGTTGAATAAAGCACGATTACTTGTTGTAGAGGTGACAAGGTGGTGCTGTATTTATCATTGTGTTTGTACGAGGGGTTAACTCTGTTTAGTGTGGGGGAGAGGATTTAAAATGGAATATTGAGGACTCGCTTTTTTTTTAAAAGGAAATGAGTTTGTGAATCTAAACTTAGCTTCTACGAGTTTGTTGTATATTTAAAGCACAAAAGCTTTTGGGTTTGCGAATACACTTTTTCCACGGAAATATTTTAGTAAAAATATAGAACAAGGATATTCTGGATGAAATTTTTTAGGCGGAGAGATTGTGAATTAATGTGAACCTAATTCCAGGCTTAAAAAATGCCTAAATGAAAACCATTTAAAGTACTACATTAAAGTAAGTATTTTTAAAGTACAACTAATATTTTTTTAAATATTGAGACCTGTTTTGTGGTTGATTGCATCACCATCATAACAGAATGGACTGTCATTGACAGGAAGATTAAAGCTATTATCCCAGTCGGCTGTACTCAAGGTTATTTTCATAAAAGGTGTTCCATTCTCCTCCGAAAATGCCGGTACACTTCCTTTGAATCAAACCTTCTTCATCCATGAAATATGTGCGTAATTATAATACTCTGACTTTGGTTGGAAGAACAATACCCCGCTTCGATGGCCAAATGGTCTAAGGCACTACTCTCATTGTAGACTAGACTGCAGATGAAGGGGAGATTGAGGTTCGAATCTTGATCGGGTGTGCTGAGAGTGGTCTTTCGAAAATAGTTTTCCACTCTCACTTCATGCAAATGCGGGCACAATTCTTCTAAATATAACTTTCCTAGTCCCTGAAACCACTTGTGTAACTAGTACATAAGAACAAACGGGTAGTAAAACTCGGCACTAAAAAATTAAATATATTGATACTTAAAGTCATGTTATCTGCAGCTGTCACTTTTAATATAGGTTATTAATACCTTTATATCGCAAATAATTTAGTAAAATATTATCATCAATGTTGGCCGTAAAGAAATATATTTGAATTTTCTTTACTGCTCTTACAACCAAAATCAAAATGTTCATACGCGTGTGATCTGAACGGGTAGTAGGATGTGGTGCTAGAATAAATAAATAGTAATAATCGTTTGAGAAGTTAATTTTTATTATCTAAAATACACATTTAAAATGTAATTTTAATATTTATTGAATCATGTATCGAATACGAAATATAGAAAACAAAGAGGATAGCTAGTATATAATTTCTATTGGAAACGGCTGCACTAAAGAAATCAAATTTAAAACGAAGTTTATAAATGAAAATAAGTAGATTGAAAATTCTAATTTCAAATCCAATACTCATCTATTTTAATAGAGTAATTTCTTTTTGGAGATTACATTTTAAGCACGATACACGCTCATATTAATAGATGTCCACGATAATTGAGTGAGTGATCCAGGGACAAAATGAAAGTTATAACTAAACTCTCATTACAATATTGTTTTATCCGAATATCAATTTTATATATATTTTCCAGTCAACAAATCTATTCTCATCGTATCGAAACATATTTTAGAATTTACTGAGCTTGCTATAATTAGAAATGGGTTAGTTCGATCCCCTGGCTCAGAAGTTTCATTACTAAAGAATCGAAACCAGTTCCGTTCCTAGAAAGTTGTTTCTCGGTTCCTCAAGTCTTATTTATAAGGGTTGGTAAGTGTACATGAAGTGTGATTTTTTTTAACGCCACATTTTCTTCAAGTATAAACGAGAAAACCTAAACTTTTGAGGATCCAAAGCAACATACACACACACAAAAAAAAGAGAAATTTGTGAACTTTATTTTGCGCGGATCATATAGTTTTATCTCGTCAACGTAATTTAATTTACTATATTATATTAGCCAGGGTTCAAATCCAGGTTAAGTGTACCAGGTGTGGTCTTCATTATACGGCTTTACACTCAGTCCTTACAAATTTTGGAAGCACTTCCTCATCCCTAACACGTAATTAAGACTTAAATATTACATATGGGTGTATACTAAGTGGGTAGTAAGACTCGGTGCTAAAAAAATAACGTATTTTCTGATTTTGATCATTTTTAATTTAGTTTATCGCCTTTAGTAGTTCTTTTCTTTCATTGCGTCTTACTATCCGTTCGGGTTTTACGCCTATGTAATAATTATATTAATGTGCTAGTGATGAGAAGGGTGGAATTCAGAGGAAGTGTCACCGAATTTGCGTGGAGGTAAACCATTTAGGAAAAAACCACCCTCGTTACATTCAACAAGGATCAAACCCTGTATCTCCCAGTCTTTAACAGTCTATAGTATATTGCGAGAGTGTCGCCTTAGACTATGCGGCCACTAAAGCAGATTAGAAAACTATTGAAATTAAAGTTTAGCGAAACAAAATCTGAACACTTTAAAAAATAACTTTTGACATTGAAGAAGTATCATCGAAAGAGAATTAATGAGGTGAGAGCAACTTTTCCCACGTATCGTTCTAGTGGGGTCGGATGCAAGAAGTGACGTCATGAAACAAGTGATCAACGCGGCTAGAGAGTCACGTAAACTAACCATCTCTCTAAAACTACCGGTCCGCGACAAACTTTTGCAATTTGTTCAAGGGGTTGTTGGGAGGGTTGTTTTGGGGGCAGATTTGAAGAGCTACATGTGGGTGGGGGTAGGAAGAGGAGTTTTTATGGGTCGCTAAAACATGAAACTCGTTTGCGATTAAAACTTTATATAACTATGTTTTTGATTACAGTAAAAACACGTTGGTTGTGTGTTTTTTAATTCTAGATATAAGTGCAGCTACAGACTCCCACTCAATTACAAGTGTTTGCGAAACTTCACTTCATTTTAAAATAATCAAATAAGTATGGTTTAAAATATGTTTATTTAAGAGAAAAGAGGTAGATTTTATGTACTACACAATACATACCTATGTATATAACATATGTCAACATCAAAACATAATATTCAAATTTTATAGTGAATTAAATATTTGATAATCCATCCAACATGGTGGTTAAATAAGAGATTAAAATTATTTTAATTCCACTAATTTTACTAATACTTGTTTCATGGGTATTAAATAATAACCTTTAGGTCTGTATGTCTTTTTTTTTTAACTCTTTGGCTGTTTATGCTAGTTGACAAAAGCGGCCATTAGCGTCATAAACATAAGCGAACAAATTAAATATAAACTGATGAATTAAAAAATACAGGACATCTAAAGTCAATGAAGAAGTGGTGCATCGTGAGGAGAAGGGAAGAAGGAAAGATAATCCGAATTGACAATGAAATGGAAAGTGAATTTATTAAATATGAAAGTCAAAATATCTCTTGAAATCAACCAATTTATTCTTTGACACGTTAGATAAATATAAACCTCCTAACACTCCCACAACCAGCTTTCCAATCAAATATAAATTGATATATTTTCTAAAGGAGGAAATAAAGGGCCTTGTATGTTAGTGACGTCATACACATATAATAGGAAACACTGGTCAAATATTTCATAACTTGAGTGCATCGCCTACTTAAACGAAAATTTCCTCATACCACACTATTTCTTATGGAAATAATAATTAAAATGCCACAAATTCCCAAATCAATGCACAATTATATTATTCTTTAAACTGAAAAATAACACCTGGACTAGGGAATTGAACCCGGGACCTTTGGTTTA
Organism: Timema bartmani; assembly: GCA_902151455.1. NCBI lineage: Eukaryota > Metazoa > Arthropoda > Insecta > Phasmatodea > Timematidae > Timema > Timema bartmani. Next base: position 115,585 of record CABFWB010001187.1, read on the forward strand.
GTACACCAATGCTCTAGCTATCCATTGAGTTACCCAGGAACCATCCCGTGCCCAGGGTAACTATCCACCCATATTTTAAGGCATAGTCTATGATGGACGTGTGGAAATCGTTGTTTACAAATGTGTGATCAATTATGATCCCGAGCTATCAGATAACGCAGCCACGATCGACTCGGTAGTTGGCTTAATACTGCCAATTGTACGATTACAATTGTGCGAATGTGCAAATCAAGATCAAGTCCCTGCCTTAAAATAAGAGTATAGAATGACCCCAACATCGGGACGATTCATGGATAGCTCAGTGGATAGACCATTGGAGAACCAAGTCAAGGGTCCAGAGTTCGATTCCCGTATCCAGGTTTTATTTTTCAATTTACACAATATTGTCCCCTCCCCCCTTGTGGGCCCTAAACTGTCAGGATGGGTTGCTGCCAAGGATGGGGGACAGTGACGGGACATATGTGTGTATGTTCGTAATTTATAGACCGCTTTGTTTTTTAGGGTTTATTGTATTACTTTCCACTACTAAAAAATGGGATGTTATTAAGAAGTTACTAAAAATGTATAAAACACTTTATTTAGAAGCTCGTGACAGAACTAAGTATTGTTTTATTAAGAAATACGGTTACTAGACTAGACGGTATAGGTGCCACGCAGGTCCGCTCCAGTGATGACGTAGTCTGGACACCACCAGCTGACCTGGCACGTTAGCAGTCAAGCAGAGCATTGGTATATTACAGGTTATCTAAGAATACACTCGTGAATGTTTAAATTCTCATTTATTTCTTTTAACTCTATCGAATACAATTGTTAAATTGCACCGGATTACGAAATTATAATATTGTATCTTAACTTTATTCAGCAGAATACATAATGCCATGGAGAATATATCAAATATCGTTATACAAGCATTATCTTAGTGTTATATTTAAGAAACTGTATAGTAATAAAAATGCTATAGCATTCGTATATTTGTTTGTTAATTGTTATGACATAGGACTGTTTTATAAAATTATATTATTGCATTTAAATTGTATAAATCAATACAAAACCATTCCGTAGCAAATAAAACTAATATTTTTGTACAAGCGCTATTTTAGTTTTAGGTTTGTTTATTGATATCAACTATGGCATACAGTGTATTTATTTAATTTTTATATTTATGAATGCCAGTGTTTTCAGCAACTTGATTGGTTTCGATTAGCAGTTCCTCTGTGACTGTTGTGTCAAAGTTATAGTAAATAGGTTACATCCACTTTCCAACTAAACATCTTATTACCATGACTTGGACATTGTTCTGAAGCCCTCTAATAAATTCTTTACTTTGATCAAATCAAAGATCACTGTTAACCTTCATCGCATAGACGCTAAGGATGGCATCTTTCTCAAATTTTGTGAACAAGCTTGCTTTTTTATTAAATGTCAGTACTTAGGCCAATAAATCCTGGAGGAACGGAAAATTATCTAAGACGCCGTTTGATGGTAACTTCACTGGGAGAAGGATATCTTAACACTTCTCTCACAAAACTCAGATCTGTGTACGATATGAACCGTAAAGTGACAGCCTTAGCAATATCAACGGTTGACCAGTTATAACATCTTACTTTTTTGAAGGCTTGTTGGATAAAATGAACCCTCAAATACATGAATTTCTTTTTTTAGTTGTATTAGCTCATAATTAGCTGCATTTAGTTGTTCTTGCAGGTTCTTAATTTGTTGTTTTAACTTGTCATTTTCATCTTTAATGGACTCTAATCCTAAAGTCAGTTCAGCAACACTAGAACTACATTCCTGTGTTTTTTCATGGCCTATTTCTTCACTTAAAGATTCATTTCGGTCTGTATCATTTTTTGATGATGATTTTAAAAGTTTTTGTACTTATTTTCCAGCATATCATTTTTTCTCCTCGTATTTTACAGTCATTACAAGTATCCTAAGTTGGGCTTACAAATGAGGAACTGGATAAGGCTTTAACACACGTTTCCTAGGAAGATCTATAATAACTCATTCTCCAAATCCCTTATATATCCTAATTCATCAAAATGTATTGAGCATACACGAGCGATATCAACGGAAAATGAATCGGCCCACTTGCAAGCATTTATTCACTTTAATTTAGTTTCATTGTTTTTAGGAAACCAGTGAAATCAATTCCTATTTTCTTTTGGAGTCCATCGTGATTAGAACAACTGGTAATCGCACAACATACGATTGCTACAAACTCACATTTGATAAAACTACACGGTTATTACACAAGTAAACACACTCGATGACTGACGGGTAGCTCCGTTGAAGTTAGCTTGTTGCTCACTTGACGTCAGGGGGCGGGGATTGCCACTGCGGCTACGGCGCATGACCCCTACCGTCTAGTCAGCCCTCTTAGCTCTAAAAATAATACTATGTATACTGAAATTTGGTCTGATTTCCAAGAGGAATGCTAACAAGCTGTTGTGGGTTGTCAGCACTTGTGTCCTATTGTTTAAACACTCATCAAAACACGTTGCTGTACTAGTTCTGTAACTCGCTATTCACAACATTAAAATGTTAAAATAAACAAAAACCTCAATTTATGTCATGGCGAATAGAATATGATATTCAGATGTGGCTGTAACCGTTATTAACAAATATAACAGCTAAGCTATTTAATCCATCAAGTATCTTGTTTGTTTTGATTCTGTTAGAAAATGACTTATTTAAGAACGCTAAATATTTATTTCGAACAATTTACTTTGATCTGAAAACTACGACAATTCACGTCAATCGTTGAAAATGAGTTGATTTTATGTTTCTATGAATATATTTAAAATAATACACTATTAAAATAAAAGGGCTATATATAGTCCTCTTGCGACATGTTGATACCTTTCTCCTTTAATTGATTGGGAGCTATATATTAATAAAACAAACCACTTTTAAGTAACCTGGGAGTTTTTGACTTGCGTATAGGGTCTCAGCACCCCTTTAATATGTTTACGCCTCAAATCGTATAGCAACTCTTGCGCGTAATCACTTTTAGCCTTTATCAATAGTGTCTGACGAGTCTAGAACTGTTGTTAGAACTACAATCTGTAAGACTAACATACAACACAAACTTTATTATTTATTTGGCATCATATATATATATATATATATATATATATACCTATATTTGGGGGTAAAATGGCGCCACTTGCAAGTAAAATGTTAGGAAGAAGCAGGTGCTTATATTTTTAACGCTTGGATACTAAAAGTGAAAAGTTTCTGGGGACGAAACTGTTTCATTTGATACTCACCAGGATCAGAATAACTTCAATTGTCCCTTTGAGAGTTGTTCCTACTTTCCACCCCCATTCTAGACATAAAACTTTTTTTAGTTGATGGGTTGTTTAATGGCTTAATCTAGAGTTAGGTCTGAGGAGGTTAATTTAAAGGATGTGCAAACCTTTTTTTTTTATAAAAATGGATAGGAAAACTATCCCCTGGCTAGCTCGTCCAAGGTATGAGCCTCAATATCTACGTCACCAGAAATATTTGGCAAGCCTGATGGCTTATACCATGTGACCAATATTGTTGGCTGGAATAAATTAACTGTTGATCTATTGTGTAGCCTTGACAATGAGTTTATTTACATATTTCTTAGGTATTTGCACCATCACTATGTCAGTAAATAAGGAGCTAATATAAACAAGAGCAGCATCGATGGCCACATGGACTAAACGTCAAATTCTTATGTTCTAATACATTGTGGTAAAGTGCTTAAAGGTGACTGACAAACCCTTTAAACCCTGTAAACCCTGTAAACCCTTTATATAAAAAGTATGTGTAGCCATTTTATATCAGAACAAATACTATAATTTAAAATTAATTATTTTTCATTTCATTCTTACAGGAAAGAAAACCACACCACTGAAATTATAATACAAACATATTTGAGTGTTCAGAGAGCTATTTAATTTGCTGAGATCATAGAAGCAGAAAGTATAAATGGCACATTAGTCTAAATTTCCTTCCTCAAGAAACCAGAATCAGCCCAAAAGGTGGAGTGTAAAAGATCATTGAAGAAGAAACTATAAAATACACAACTTCCCGAAATGTTTGTTCCTAAGAAGGACTAACTTCAAGTACAAGATCGCAATTAGGAGGTGTTATGTATGCGAGTGCTAACTGAGGTCACATTACAGACGCGAATATATTAGGGACAAATCACGGCCGGTTCACTCGTAACACTGAGGCTACTCTCTTTTGTCTGTCATGGCGGCTGCTCACTTCACTTGTTTCTCAGTTGTGTACACTACTTTCTGGCGCACAACAAGACTTGTATTATATATATACTACAGTCCTCCCCTCACAGTTAAATTATACCCTTTTTTTAAAAAACTATGCAGTTCTGCCCCCACTCACTCATTTCACTATTTAGTCAACATAACGGGGGTTTGGCCGCCTTGTCCTTTGTGGCCTCAACAAAGGTGGCTCATGCATCCTTCCTCTAAGTTGCAAGGAGAGTGGCTGATGTGGGTGCTTGGTGTTAACTGGCTGTAAACAGGGTGCTTGCTGTTGCTGCTCCTTACTCGGCCTTCCCCGTTTTTGTGTTGCCTGTTGGTTTTGCCCACTGGTTTGTCCAGGTTCCCAGGACTTCTCTCGCTGTGGTATCATCTCATGGTGTTGTTCCAACAATGAGGGCGGATCCTGGTCTGGTTCTTGTTGCACTGGTGTGTCCTCCCACCGGAATAGCTGTACCGGCATGTGCTGTTCTCTCTGAGAATATTGCTGCTTGCCTGTCTGGAGTGACTCTGAAGCCTGTCTGAGCTGGTCAACATGCCTTCTCTATCTACGACCATCCTTGTTGGTTACTTCATACATCCATTCCCCTAAAGATTTTTCCACTGTGCCCTGGGTCCACTTGGGATAGTTGGCTGAATATTCCCGAATCCACACTGTATCTCCTAGGTGGAACTGTCGCTTAGGGTGTTTGTTTGTCTCTTGCTTTCCTTCCCTGTGTGATGTGTGGTCCGGATGGAGCATTTCCAGAGCCGTTTGCAGTTTACGACCCATAAGCAATTCTGCCGGAGTCACTCCGGTGGTTGCGTGTGGGGTGATTCTGTGGCTAAAAAGAACACGCGCAAGACGTGTATGCCAATCTCCCTTGACATGTTTTTAGGCCGTTTTTTATAGTTTCTACGGCCCGTTCAGCCTGCCCATTACTTGAAGGGTGATATGGCGGTGTTTTCACATGTACGACTCCATTTTTCCTCAAGAATGCAGCAAACTCGGCAGACACTAACTGTGTACCATTATCGCTAACTAGTGTGTCTGGGATGCCATGTCTTGCGAAAATCTCTCGCATGTTCTTGATAAGTGATTCGGCTGTCATTGAGCTTATTGTGATGGCTTCTATCCATTTGGAATATGCATCCACTACTACTAGTAGTGTGTGTCCTTCAACTGGTCCTGCAAAGTCAATGTGAATTCTGGACCACGGTTTGCTGGGGTTTGGCCAAGGATGAGTTGTAGCCTTGATTGGGTTATGTTTAACTTCTTGGCAGGTATTGCAGCCTCGTACAGTTGCTTCTACTTCCTTGTCTATGTTTGGCCACCACATTGAACTGCGTGCTGCATACTTTGTGTTTATGATTCCCAGGTGGGTGTTATGGAGCAGCTGTAGAGCTGCTGGTCTTAAGGAGGTTGGCATGACGACTCGAGATCCTCTAATCACACACCCCCTTGAAGTGTTCAGTTCCTGGCGTAATGTCCAAAACGGTGTTAGGTCTGGCCCAGGATTACAATCTGGCCACCCAGTTTCGATTAATCTTTTAACTTTGCTCAATACAGTATCGCTTTCCGTTTCATACGCCACTTGGGATGAAGATATAGGTCCTTCACCTGATATATCTAGTAAGTAAACTCCCAATGGCTCTGGGTAAGCTTGCTTTTCAGTGGGTTCTGGTAGTCTGCTAAGAGCATCTGCATGCCCCACTTTCTTGCCTGGTCGATACTGCAGGTCATAGTCGTAGGCTGACAGGATTAATGACCATCTGAGCATGCGAGGCGAAACTACTGCTGGAATGGGTTTGTCAGCAGCTAAAAGTCCTAAAAGTGGTTTGTGATCTGTCACTGCTGTAAATTTACGACAAAGGAGGTTTTGTCGAAACTTTGTCACCCCATAGACAAGAGCTAAGCCTTCTTTGTCTATTTGTGAATAGTTGCGCTCTGCTTTGGTGAGCGTCCTAGACCCAAATGCTATTGGCGCCTCAGTCCCATTTTCCATTATGTGGGCTAGTACCGCTCCAATTCCATAAGGACTGGCATCACAAGTAAGTACAACAGGTTTGTTTGGGTCGTAGTGAACCAAGACCGGTGCTGATGTTAGGAGCCTTTTAGCTGCATCCATGGCTTTCCTATGTTCCTGTGTCCAGTTCCACTCACTGTGTTGGTCCAATAGACGGTGGAGTGGTTCCAGGATAGTAGCTTTGTTGCGTAGAAAACGTTCATAAAAATTCAGCAACCCTAAAAATGACTGTAACTGTGTTTTATTCACAGGTTCTGGGGCATTCTGAATAGCACTCACTTTATCAGACATTGGGTGTAAGCCTGAAGCATCAATTCGATATCCCAAAAAGGTTGTTGCTGGGACTCCAAACTGACATTTTGTTATTTTGACTCGAAGGCCTGCATCACTGAGTCGCTGAAGCACCTGACTCAGTTTGTCCTTGTGTTCTTGGAACGTTCTACTTGCCACTACTATGTCGTCCAATAGGATTGCCACTCCCTCCATATTTGCGAATAAGTTGGCCATCATTCTTTGGAAAATGCCTGGTGCCGCATTAATCCCGAATGGCAAGCGGTGCACCCGGTGGAGTCCTCTGATTGTGTTTACTGTTAACACGTCTGCAGATTCGACATCTACTTTGAGCTGCGTATATGCTTGCTCTAGATCAATTTTTGAAAAGATTGTTCCTCCTGCCAGTTGTGCGAAAGCCTCTGAAGCTGTAGGTAAGGGGTATGTATCAGGCTTTAAGGCTTTGTTCAGTGTTGCCCTGTAATCCCCACAAAGACGAAGCTCCCCATTTCCTTTTTCAATTATAACTAATGGTGTGGCCCATCTCGAATATGTCACTGGCTCATACACCCCCAGATCAACTAGCCTTTGAATTTCCTTATCCACTCTGTCTCTTAACGCAAATGGTACTTGCCTGGCCTTACAATATTTTGGTGGTATGGATGGATCCAGCTCCAGTCTCACCATGGGTCCATTAAACTCTCCAAATGTGGGGTCGGCCACTGCAGGGTAACCTTGTACCACGGTGTTTAAATCCTTAACCTCACTCGGAGTAAGTAGGGTATTTTGCACTGTACCCTTACTGTTTGTCCTGTATCCAAGTACAGGTAATTCTTGTTGATTATTAATGCTGGTAGGGTTTTGCTCTGTGTTCGCTAAAGTGTTGCCCACAACATTTAGCCCGTGAACTGTGAGCCCAAGGGGCTCCAACCATGGTCTTCCTAGTAGACTGGGTCCATGACCTGTGGCTACTGCCAGGGTTAGGGTAGCTCGTCTTTCTTTAAATTGAACCTCGACTAATTTTGAACCGAGTAGTCGAAGTGGTGTGTCAGCTGCCCAGGTACGCAAATCCAAGTCCAAGGACTCTAACTTGGGTTGGTGAGGCCACAGTACTTTATAAGTTTCCTCCGAGATGAGCGTCAGAGCTGCCCCTGTGTCTACCTCCATGGTGTGAAACATACCGTCTATGCGCAGGGACAGTTTTATCGCTGGCATTGTGGGTTGCCTCTTGGTGTCAGGCACATTGTGTTTCGATACGTCTTTAATATTATATAGCTCCAGCCCCTCTATTGATAGCTCCTCAGAATCCTGTTTATGAGGCTCTGTTATATCTGTTACCTGATGTGCCCTTGCTGTATTCCTGCCGTGCCTCGTCTCCGAAAGACAAACTGACTCCACATGCCCTCTTCGATCACAAACTGTACAGTAAAGTTTGTTTTGATCCACCATACAGCGGCGTGTTTGATGTTGACCTGCAAATCTCAAACATTGTCCTGGAAAGAAGTGCCGTGCTCTTCTCCCTCGGTTTTCCTGGCCAGACCCTACTTTGCTTGAGGGTGGATTTCCTACTTGCGGTTGTGACCCGCGGTTTGTGTCCTGTCGGCGTATTCGCTGGAAAGTAGATTTATATTGGGGCTGGCTACCAATCCCATATACAGCTCCGTGTGTTGTTGCTTCATCCCGTACATCCTCTACATATTTCCTGGCAACTTCAGCCGCTTTGGCGGCTTCTATTGCTATTTTAAATGTCAGGTCAGGCTTGATAAAAAATTGTTGCTGTAGCTGAGTGTCAGCCAATCCGCATACAAATTGATTACGGAGCATCTTTTCCATTACCACCTCACCACCAAAACCACAACCATCGGCAATTCGGCGAAGATCCGTGGCAAACGCATCTATGCTCTCCCCTATCTGCTGACGTCGGCGGGTGAACAGGTGGTACTGCACTGTCTCGTTTGGTCGAGGCGCGAACCGCGTAGTCAGCCGATCAATCAGTTCTACAAATGGAATCTCACTCAAATCGCGTGCCCCAAATTCGTCACTGAGAATTTTCAACGTACCTAACCCACAACTACACAAAAAATGGGCTCTCTTCTGCGTATCATCGACGATGTTCTTCGATAAAAAAAAATTCTTTAGTTGCGTCAAGTATAGCGGCCATGTTGAGGTCTCACCCACGTTGAATTCCTGTCGTTCAGACATAATGGCCAATAATTAATAATGTTCCAACCAATTAATTACTAAATTATAAACGCACACGGCTTAACTGAATATTATAAGCGTCCGTTTCCACTATCTCGTCGCCATCTGTTATGTATGCGAGTGCTAACTGAGGTCACATTACAGACGCGAATATATTAGGGGCAGATCACGGCCGGTTCATTCGTAACACTGACGCTACTCTCTTTTGTCAGTCATGGCGGCTGCTCACTTCACTTGTTTCTCAGTTGTTTACACTACCTTCTGGCGCACAACAAGACTTGTATTATACATATACTACAGGAGGATTAGTGAACAATAAATACTGGCCTATCCTTTGAGGAGTTTAGTGAAGTCTGTCTTAATTTCAGCTTGAATAGTTAGGCCTATATCTCAATTTTACGAAACGTATGAATAAAATTGCCATGCAATGCTATTAATCAATGACAGATAAAACGCACAGAATCAAGAGAAGTCACAAACAAAATTGAATGTGTGTACTCAAAGAAAACACTGGTAAGTGTATAAAGGTAATAAAGGTAATTGATACTAGAAACTATGCTATATATTACCGCTAAGAAGAACTAGTAAGATGGTTTGAATGAGTGGCAAGGGAGTCGCAATAAATACTATTTACTATTTACTTTGTTGTCATTATACTATCACTTGTATAGTACAATTTTAACACGTGTGTAATTATAAGCTTTAAATAATGATTCAATTATTTCAAATCATTACAATTCACACGTTATAAGGGGTTAAGTTTGTTTTATGCTTTTATGTACCATTGTTAAGGTAGAGTATTGATGTATGGGGCTAAAATTTAGTACAACTTGACATTCATATGAGGTGTAGCCTACACAATGAACTTTATCGATTTTAAATCAGTGAGCCATTATTTAGAGCTTACAGTTGTTATCCCTTGCTTGCGACTCTGGGGGTAACTGAATGATGTCACGACGACGGCGATGTTGTGTTCAGACACGTGTGGGTAGGAGTAAGAAAAAGGTCGGCGAGAGTGTCCTGACAACGTTAGTCAAGGTGGAACATGAGGAAGTCCCGGAAACGTGAGTTCGCGGTAAAACATGAGGAAGTCCCGAGGTGGGGTGGAAGGATACTGGATCTGGCAACGTGAGTTGCGGTGGGAGGTAGTGTGATTATCCTGGAAACGTGAGTCGTGGTGGAGGTAGTGTGATTGTCCCAGCAACGTGAGTCACGGGTGAAGGTAGAGTGCCGGTCCCAGCAACATGTGTCGCGGTGGGAGGTAGTGTGACTCTCCCGGCAACGTGAGTCACGGTGGGAGGTAGTGTGATTTTCCCGACAACGTGAGTCGCGGTGGGAGGTAGTGTGATTTTCCCGTCAACGTGAGTCACGGTGGGAGGTAGTGTGATTTTCCCGTCAACGTGAGTCACGGTGGGAGGTAGGGTGCCAGTCCCGAAAACGTGAGTTGCGGTGGGAAATAAGGTAATGGTCCCGGCAACGTGAGTCACAGTGGGAGGTAAAGGAGTGAGAGGATACTATACAATATTCCTTTTTATGATTTTTGACAATTTAATAGCTCTTTCAAACAGGTTGCGCACCCGTGTTGAGTAGCCACGTACTCTCCGACTGGCTGAGGCTGACTGACTACCTCTGACGAAGGAACCTCCATGTTAAATACCCTCCACTGCTAATTAGCCTTGTACAATGGGAGAAAAAGGAGATTCCCATTGGCGCGGGAAAACGTGAGTGATAGTGGCCACCAAGTGAGCCAATAGAAAGAGAATTTCTCATTGACGCAGATGCAGACGCAAAATAGCATGCTCTAATGCACCCTGAAGGGGAGCACGAGAGCAAATTCCAACACGTACCGACAAAATGGTCACACTGCGTGGTTTTCGAATATTTAACTAACGGGTTGTTGCATTTCGCGAAGTTACTGAAACATAAAAAAAAGCATATTATTAATTATTATTAGTTGAGTAAAACAAAATTGTGGGGAACCGACTAAGGGTCCTCCTTGACTAAGGTTCTCATTGACGCCAAGTACAGTGGGTAGGTACCTAGTGACGGCCGACTCAGAGAACATGTAGTGTGAAGCGGCCCAGTCATTAGAGAGGGTAGTTAGCGCGGTCTGTGCAAGTGTGGAGCAAAGATACATAGGCCGACTGAAGAGTGAGGTACAACACAGTTATACGATTTGCTAAGTTTGTGCAATATAATATTAATGGTTCATGACCTTGAGGGTGGAGTGTTGGTAAAACGAGTAAATGGCAGTATTTTTGCAGATTGTATATAAAAACTTTTTTTGTTAAAAATAAATCAAATATTTATCTATTAGAAATATAGATCTTGAATTTCTTCACATGGGGACCTCATCAGTTGTTGAATATCTGTTAAGGATGTCCTGGAATTTAATGACAACTTTTCTCTGCGTTAAAAAAAATTGTCACATGGACCTAATGTCGCTATGCTCATGATAGATATTCAACACTATTGAGGTAAACCATATTAAGAACATGAAACTATGTTTTTACTGGAACAATATTTTATTTATTTTGGTAAAAGAAAGTTTTGCTATAAAAACTGCAAGAAACACTACCCTTAACTCGAGTTCCTTACACTTTCACTTTAAATACAAGTTAAACTATAATTTATATTGTATCTACCAACAGTCAGCTGTGAATCTATAGAGCTGTGAAGCTTGGGAAACAGTAGTTTCTAGGGTCTGAACTAACTTTAGACTCTCCATAAGCTTTCCCCAACACCCCAAGTATGAGAGTCTAACATCTTAGACCACGCAGTAACAAATATGGTCAACTCTGCTTGAATATGTTGTTCGTATTAAACGTCACAAAGTATAGTAGAGTGGGACATCCTACTCATTGCACCCCTACCAGCCCCTTCTACACCTCCATCCAACCACTGTTCTACCTTGAGACACATAATTAACTTATAATTTAGTTGTGATACAACAAATTTGGGTGAGTCTCGATGGTCTTGAGGTAAAGTATTCGCCTCAGGACTCGTTGTTCATGAATTCAAACCCAACCGGGGTCAACATGAGCTATACAAATCCGTAGCACAACTTCCTTAGGAGGGTAAGTAAAGTCGTCGATCCCATGTTGATTGTGTCAACGAAAAGAACCCTGGAAGGTATGTGAAAATATCTTTCTCGGCAAAATTGGTAGCCTTTTCTCTCTCTCTCATAGAAATTCTCCTGCTCTTATACAACCAGTCGGTTCAGAAAATTCACTTTTAATACCCCAAATAAATAAAATAAACAAATTGAGAAACACTTACTACTTGAATTCAGTGGGTCATTGGAACTAGGTAATTGCATCAGATAAACCAAAATTAATAAGAAAAGAAACGCACTCAATATTTCTTTGAACCAAATAACACGGAAATAACCAAAGTAATGGCTTCACAATAAGTAGTTACAAATGTTCACATTTTATTGGTATCTTTGATAGAGGTTTCAAAACTAGTTGTATTTTGGAAGAGACGTTCGAATTGAGGTATATTTAGAAACGTGCTAACCAAAGACTGTGACACTTTCTACAGGTCTAAAAGAAATAGATGTTTTATTGCTTATTAGTATTAATATTTAACATGTTGCTTTTAAAAGAAAACCCTTATAGATTCTGTGTGTGTGTGTGTGTGTGTGTGTGTGTATCTTCTATGAGGAACTGATTTCAACCAACATATCTACACTCAAAGGTACTAGCTATGTTTTCTACTGTTTCTATAGTAGACCCTTCTTCGGGCACTATTCCGAAGATAGGGTAGCCCTATACCCAACAAGTAAAGCATTGTAAGAGGGGCTGGTGCGTGACCTTACGGTCCGTGGGTTGTCCACATGTCACCGTGTGAGCCTTGAGTTCTATTAAGAATAGGAGTACGCTTGTAATTAAACGAGATCGAAAACGGAAACGGAATATTCAAGGTTTTGATTATTAAAAATTAAACAATACGTACACTGATAAGATACAATTAAATTAACTACAGCTAACAAATCACTGAATTAAAAACTATGAGTAATATTTAGGTCTGTGAGTTAATAGAAGAATGAGAAAATATAAAATTGAATTAAATTAAACAGACAAATTAATAACTATAAAACCCATGATAAATTTACATCCATAACTGTTTCCAGGTTATAGTCTGGATGAGTTTTTTATTAAGTCATGTATTTTCTAATACTAGCTTGGTAGGCGTGTCTTAGCTTCACATGCCTTATAATCTAATTTAAGTCTAGAACAAGCACAACATCCAGACCCTGGGAGTTAATTTATCAATGTGAGAGGGTAAACCCACATTTCACTACATAATAACTATTAAAATATTTAAAACAGTCACAAAAATGTTCATTACTATCACAGTTCACAACAGAAACAATGTCTACGTTACCCGTGTTAGTCCACATAAGTCGCCACTTGTCCCCGCGCACGACACACTGTACTGACCCGTGCTACGCCAACTCTGGATTAGATGATCCTCTCCTCGGTACACCAACCCACTCGCTGGACATGCTGGCCCACTCCCGGACTCACTGGTTGGGAACCAAGAACTGGCTAGCACCGACCGTGGGTATATAGGGGTTACAGTCGGAAACTAAAAATCTCCAATTCGAAGAAAGTGAACCCAGACTCTTCTATAAGCGCAACTTCTCTTTCAATAAAGCTCCCCCTGCCCCACTTTATGCACCTTGGACGTCAGTTTCGCCCAGCTACCCGTTTAGTCCATTGCAATTAGGTAAAATAGGAGAAAAAAATTTATAAAGTTTTTAAATTTTGTTTAAACACTCTTCGGACCTCCAGGAAATGAAAACCAAAGAGTTCCCTCCCTAAAATGAAAACATTGAAGTTGTTAAAGCTCTTCTGCCTGTGAAAGTTTTGCCATTCGTAGGCACCATGAAAGTACACCAAGGTATTTGGAACAGTTTATCACCAAAAAGAGTCAACTTTCGAACTTTCGAGCTGTTTCCACTGTACACCTGGCCTAAAGTGCAAACATTACAACCTGGGAGAACTTGACTTTTTAAGTTTTAGAGCTTGCTTTGTCACAAGTTAATTCAGATGTAATAAAACTTATAATTTGAATTAAATGTACAAAATATACATTGTAATACTCTAATCATTAAAACACTTCATAGTAATTTCAAATAATATTTTTTTTATTTATTTATATTAATTCTGAGCTAGTATTCTCAACTCCATGTTTGTTATTTCAACTCCATGTGATGTGTAAAATCATAATTTAAATATTCTCTGAGGATTGAAATTTTCAGCTCTGCTATTGTTTTCACATTAATTTACACTTTAAGATCTAATTTCTGTAATTTTTTCAAAAAATTTCATAGTAATTTTTTTACATTCATTTCAAAACTCTATTATTTACCATTTCTGTAGAATGACCCATAAAATATTTAAATTTTGGTTAAACACTCCTATAACACAGTTTAAAACCCAAGCTTTACTTTACTAAACACCAAACAACACATAACTTTCTCTAAACTGAGAACTTGGAACATAGTCATAAATTAAGAATTAAAAGGTATCGGAAGTGTGAACAAATATTTAGGCTACATTTTGATTCAAATTATTTTATATTGCAACGCAGGTTAGCTTTCACACACTTGCATTTCTTTCCACAACCTTTATTGCACCAACAAGTAATTAGAGACACTATTTTTGCTGGCGCTGGTCCTTTAGTAGTGTGTATGGACGTCAACGATTTGTTCACTAACTTCCATCCCCAGCCCGATGGGTTCAAACAATCTCCTTGCCATGTTTGCACTTGGTGAAATGTGTGATGGGAGTGCCCATGTGCAGCTTCTGTGGTTGGATGTAACTTGGAGAGGACAACAGCAGCACTCGCTTGACCTACTAGTTTATTAAAACAGTCATATCTCATCTTATTCAAACTGCTTTCTTCGGGTTGTTGTACAATGGGATGATGAACCTCTCTCCCGCTCGTTCAATGTCATCATAAGTAGAAATAGGGCGATCTCTGGGATATCTTGAAGGTATTCACTGTGGTTGAACAACTGTACTGCCTGCAGTTTTCCCTTCCCATAGAACCCTAAGGTTGTGTCACAAACACTAATCGCATGAAGGAAGAGAATGGATTTTTTTGCAATCGGTCCCAAAATTAGAGTTATGCAGATCTTTAGAGCTGTAGAACCTATCTTTGACGTTACCTTTACCCTCTTTCAGCATGAGGACATCCATTGCGTCTGGAGTAAGAGCAGTAAGTAAAACAAGAAGATCAACATCTTGGCCAACTACAACAACTTGCTTGTTATTCTTCCCATGTGTATTAATTGCGGTACACACAATATGTACATCAGCATCATCTTTTGCTGTAAACGTGCGTATGCCTATGTTCTCCAGGTGGTCACCGAGTTGCAAAATGAAACGCTCCTTATAGGTAATATTGCTTAGAGATGGTCTCTGTTAGTCAATGAGAACTGTACTCTCATTAAAAAATATTTCTCTTGAAGTACGCTTCATCAAGCACCTTTAGCGTTCTCCAACCTTGGTGCTGACACTACTCTCGGTGTATCCGTCAAATACAACCTTTACTTAATCGCCGTAATGCTTCTTGATGTAGTGGTGTAAACATCACCAAAGGTCCCTTGCTTTGGCCATACTACGCGATGAATAAGAGATCCTCGATCAAGAACAAAGTACAAACAGGTTGTCAGTGCTACCAACTGGTCGCTCTGGAACTGTATCAAAGACATTATAAAACGCTGCTTTCCTTATCTTTCTCATAAGGTCGCTGCTATCAAATAAAGCCATGGGTACTGTTGCAAGCTCGAATGCGAAACAATCTTGCAAGTATTCAAGTGAATGTATAGTGCACAGTATTCTCTGGAAAAGCTGCGTTGTATCATCTTCAATAAAATCTTTTCCGACTATTACTGTGCTGGTTGACGAAGACATTGTCTTAGTCACGCCAGCTCTTTTCAGCTTGAAAGAGCCAAATTGTGTAATGTTAGTTCCAATTCTTTGTGGAGATTGTTCTCCTACAGATACAGCTTTGCAGATGCTGACCTCATCTTGTGCAACTAAGCCAGATGCCAGTGAGAACAAATCTTGCACATCAATAAAAATCGAGTGTTGTTGCAACCATGCTTCGAATTTCTTGCAGTGTATTTCACTAGTTCGTATTCTTCCACTTCTCAATTCAACATGTTGATTGCTACTAATTGTGAGCAAGTTACATACTTTTTCAAGTGCCTCACAAACATGGTGGAATATGGGAAAGCCACAAATCTGTCTATTAAGAACTCTACCAGATAAACCTCTCCCGTGTGTAACGCCTCCAACGCTTTTCAAGTTTTTCATTAGCGTTTGCTCTATCACCATGTCTGACCAAACTCCGGACCAATTATTATTTTAACGGCGAATAGTAAAGAAGCTGTCCGGAGTAAATTTACGGAATTCCTCAGTTGGCATGTTCTTCTAAAGTACATCTATATCCTGGAGGTACTATTGACAAGCCTTGGCGTAAGGGAAATGTCCTGTTGCATGAAACACTGAAAGCATTGCTTCGACGCAGTTCAAGTGAAGGTTCCAATCCCCATACGCTCTGCTTGAATAAAGTGTAGTGCTAGGGTTACAAGTTCAAAGTACTGCAGCCATAGTTGAGATATTTTCCCTCGTTGCTTGAGTCTGTCAATCTTGTCAAAAAACTGTTTTTTCAGTATTGTAACCACTTGATCTTCTTCCAGGCAACCAAATGATGGTGGACTGACTTCAAAGTTGGAGAGGAGATTAGTCATGTGCTCGTTATGAGCGTCTGAATTGTCCATTTTATCCATTATTATTACTGAAAGAGCGCACAGAGTTATACAATGTGCCTGGATAGCTCTTACATAAGCGTGTCCTGAAAGCATGTGCGGATTTGATGCTTCAGCATATACAGTTTCCCATAGCTCGGAAATTCCTTTATTCTTTATTATAAAGCCGATTGATCCAAGGTAGCTTATCAGCAAGTGGAAGCCACCCAACCAAATGATGATATTCGAAAACATTTCATTTTCACTGCTGTTTTCAAGGGCAACGATATCTCTTGCCTTTATGTAAAGGGGTTGATCAAAGGTCACAACAGTCGTTGTTTGATTGCTCTTATTGCTTTCCTGGATTGCATAAACTAAAACAGTCAATATTGTGCCATAATCAGTTGGTGGGCTGTTAACAAATGGAAGAGCTAGTACCCGTGATGTTGAGTAAGGCATTTCATTAGTAAACTTTTCCATAAAACCTTGCCAGGCAGGCATAGATAATTGCTCCAAAAACTTCCCAAACAATCAAGAAATGTCTTAATTGGAGAGTTTAGCTGCTTCTTTAAAAGGCCCATCTACGTAAACATTTTGTAATGTATCTTCTTCAATGCCAGCTCTGTTCTCTCTTCTAAATATTTTTGTTTCGAATTTTTGAACCACCTCTGTTTCCTTTGAAGCAGAAATACTAGATAATTTGATAACTTCTCTGTCTATTATAGCAGTATTTGGTGTGACACAAAGTATCTCCCCCATGTAATGGAATCTGTGCTTTCCAGTCACTGTGGCAATGTTAAAATAAGAATTGTCAAAAGAGAACTGTAAAAATGGTCCAATTGTAACTTCGGGAGACCATGAATGTACAGCGGGTAATTCAGGTAAAGCTACACTTTTGTAGCTGGAGCAGAAACCCATCTTTGAAACAGCATCAACAATGCTTTTGGAACCTACTTTGCGAAACAAGTATGTTGCAAGCCCTAGTTGCAAAGGAGAAGTAAATGAGTGAGGCCTTGTTGCTGCTATTATTGAATGAGAAATAGCTGTACATTTTTTCTTGATAACTTCCCTGTCACCTTTTTTATTCTCTAAAATAACCTTGTTTACAAAAACCTGCAACGTTTCAGGAAACATCGATTCAATGTTTTCAGTAAAATTTGTTATATTTAGGTAGGCTGATGTGTTGTAAACGGGCATGTGGATATCTTCTCTGACTATACTGGCTGCAGCTTCGACAATTCTAAAACGCTCTTCTTTTTCATTGTCAGCCCGTTTGTTGTACCACTGGTCAATTAGTTTTAAACCACTGCCACGAAAACAAACAACCGTGGGTTTTTTCCTCATTGTTGCGAATAGAACTCCATCTCTGTACCGTTCTACTAATTGGTTTTGAAGCGCTTTTACTGTCATAGACTCACTGTGTGGTATGTTTACTTCAGTCTTATGCATTAAATCGTTTAACGTTAATTGACACTCCTCCGATGTTTCAATGAAAGTACAAAGTTCTTGAAAAGCTGTATCAAATGTTGCATCTTGAGGGTGGCCCCTTTTTTGGTTACCTGAGGGATTGGTAACGTATTGGTAGCATAACAGTTCTTATGATAGCATGCATCTGCTGCTACTAAATCAATAACACTCTTTATTCGAGCAGCAACCAGGCGACCCCAGTCATCATCTCGACAATAGGGCCTTTATTAATTACGAATTTTTTAATGTCAAAGAACGAACTTCATAAACTTCTCTACGCTTTTCGATAGGTTTATCTTTTTAAATTTAAGCATCACATTTTTCATTGCATATAAAACAGATTTTATTAAAAATAAATGCAAAAGATGACCGTAAACTCGTACCTGTTTTTTCTGCAGAAGCCTCTTTACAATCACGCTCAATGTTCCGTTCCTAGATGTATTTTCTTCGGTATATTTTGTGAACCTCAAATTCTTCAACTTTTTCCAGAAGTAAGTGTGTGCCATCCTTTCTTTTCTTGCTGACAGTAATTATATTAGCTATTCCTTTTACTACGTTCACAGTGTCTCCTTCTGACAGAGACTTTTTGCAAATGAAATAGTCACTAGAAGACGACATTTAAGTAAGTTTCTTTCAACATGAAACACACAATTCTATTATGAACAAAGTTAATAGAGTATATGCTACTACAATAAAACACTTCACTCTTCACAAATCCTCACTTGATAAACCACAACACATTACTTCTCAGTGCTCTACTCGTGTAATCTGTAAAGAAATGACGTCAGGATGCGCAGAAGAACAGTGCTGTAGCGCGCATGCGCGAGTTTCCCCCCTCATCACGTGACAGGCGCTGGCCAGACACTGTGCGTACGCTCTTTTATTCAAAGTTGGGTGACCTGCATAGTTTGGCGGATATGAGTAACTTTATAATATACATTTCTTACATTACGTTGATAAATTAAAATATTTCTAAGAAACAACTACAATTCTGCGATTTCCTTTTTTTTCATAAAAATACATTTTTGTAAGAAAACCATGGCCAATACGGGATTACATATATTAAGATTATTTATAAAATAATAATTTACTACAGTTAAAAAATAAACTATGTTATTAGTTTTTTTATAAGCTGGGTACGCTCATTTTACGCTTTGACGGTTTTTGAAAATTCAAGGTGGTGTTAGGGGGGAGGCTCCCCCCTCAGGGATGGGAACTCTTCAGTTCATATTTCCTTGAGATAAAAGGAGTATTTGACCAAAGTTTAAAAAATTTATAAATTTTTTCTCCTATTTGCCATTTTTCCGTCTAATTGCAATGGACTATATGTACCTCAATGTTTTTGGAATAAAACTATACTAAGCCATTAAAGTCATTGTTTAACAGTTTCATCTAATTTATAAAAATATCACAATATTTTATGTTTCACAACTGTCTTTCATGTAAGAACATAAAAAAAAATTCAAGTTATTTATTTAATAAGATTTTTTTTGAAATAGAAATTAGTAGGACATACTTCTTCCGTTGTGCTGTGACTTTAAATATGAAAATGCATATCAATACTTATACATTTTATATATGTTTTATTGTCTTTTTTTTATCTACAATGTAGTGCATATTTAAATGTCAATTCTTTATAAATACTAAAAGGAATATCTCTCCTTGTTATGTTTATATGTCAAAGGATAATTTTAAAATCAACCTTATTGTAAGAAGCCTAGGCTTTTTATAAAATTCTGCCTTTTCAAGTTCAAGACAGCCTTTTTATGGTCAAATGTTTCTATTACACCAAATCTGGATTTAATCTAGCTTTAATAAGGGTGACCAGGTGGTCTAGGGGTAAGGTGTCAGATTTATGTGATGGAGGTCCGCGGTTCAATCCTCGGTCCCAGCACAGATTTATCTGATTGCCAAACCCTTCCTTCACCTCTGACAAGACGTGTATTAATCACAGATTGTGAATGTGAGGAATGCCAGGACTCCACCGTGGTTCGGATTCCACTTTAAACTGTAGGTCCTCCATTTCATCTCTCAAACACCCTACCATTACACATTATCGTAAGTGCGTACAACCAGAACGGGTAGTAAAACGCGTTGCTAATAAACAATAAATAAAATCTAGCTTTAATACAAAAAGCCTAGGTTTCTAACAAAAAGGCTGATTTTACAATAATCTTACGACACATAGGCCTACAAACTAAGAGGAACATTGTACCTATTTATGTGTATGTAATATACAGTACTGTACTGTACAAACTAAGAGGAACATCGTACCAATTTAGGCCTATATGTTTACACACTAAGAGGAGCGTCGTACTTATTTATATGTATACACACTAAGAGGAGCGTCGTACTTATTTATATGTATACACAACTAAGAGGAGCGTCGTACTTATTTATATGTATACTTACTAATTTATATTAATTATGGCCAACGCTCGAAATCAAGTATTTCGTGAATTGGCTGGGCTCTTCGTACATTGGCCAGTGATCCAGTAAAACCGTGAAATAATGACGGGGAAAACTTGAATTCACGTTCTGGCCAGTCAAAGAGTGAATGGACCACGACAGCCAAGCCAGTGCCTGAAGTGCTTTTATAATTCACGTTGTTGCGACAAGTTTGTTTACTAGTGGTTTCAACTTGTTTTGTTCAGAGTGGTCTCAGCTCTGCTGCTGAGGTGATTATTAATTCATATTTTGTAATAAACTCTCACTTTATATCTACTAGATATATACCTAATTTGATTTTTTCGGAGACCCGATAGAAACTAAACAAAATTGAAGTATATGCTATAATTTTTTCTAAACTCTCTATTAATGACTAATATACTCGAAATATTGACATGAAACATTAATACCAAAGGTTCGTTGCGGACACAGATTAACATCATGTTTTTATACTCTAGTTAGTCGGTGACGTAGATGTAGGGGTTCAAATTCTGCCCAATAATTATTGAGAGTGGTTTTATCTAAATATTTTCCCTTTCTTCCTTCAAGTAAATGCGGGTACTTTTTTTATAAGCTCTACTTTTAACTTCCTTACTCCTTTAAGGTGGGATGCAAGGGGAAGCGAGAAAAAGCCGGTGTTTTTGCAATTTTTATGGCAAAATATCTTTTAGGCCAAGATAAATAAAATATTGATCCAGTACAAACATAATATTTAATTTTCTTTACATGGTGACCTCAAAATTTCTTGAATATCTGTCAAGAATGTCCTGGAATTTAATGACAACTTTTTCTCTTAAAAATTTTGTCATCTAATGCCACCATGCCTATGAGTCAAGTGAATAAAAAGTAGTAAATGCTTTTGCTTGAAAAATTATAAGTAAATACTTAGGTTTGAGATGATAAAATTTAAGTAAATACTTTGCCTGAAGTCTTTACTCTTTTTTCCAGCAAATACTTTGGTATGCAGTAAATACTTAATTTTTCCAAGTATCCACTTAAAATTGTGTGAATAAACTCAAGTTAATACTTGCTTCTATAAGTAAATACTTCATCATTTTTAAGATAGGTAAATAAAATACTTAGGGCATATGTAGTGCCAAGAAATGGTCGTTTTCATGCAAATTCGTAGCGTGAAACAATATCATCAACGTAGAAGTAGTAAATCCAGTGGCGTACTCTCCGAGTATGCTAGTCCTGTGCTGCATACCCATCCTGATATAGACTAGTTTTGTTTTTAAATTAATTGTTGTGTGTGTTAACTATGTAAATACTAATGTTTAAATTATTAATAAATACACCTGTAATTAATTATTAATTTTAAAACTAATATTAGTTCGTATTCCAAGAATACTGTGTTTTAAGTAGTTCTTCTTCCAAAAGGCTCTACTTAACACAATAGGAAACCCAGGGCTTGCTGCTTGAAAACCGCAAGGCAAGCTAAGGAGGTTCTAATGACCTTGCCCAATGTCTAGAGGGTTGCAACACATTCCCTTTCCACTCGCCCACAAGTCATTGGCCAATGAGTTCGGGTTTTTACACACCAGGTCATGCTGTTCATGTATAGCAAGCTAAGCATTGTGTCAACTATTGAAAGAAGATTCAAGATCACATTGTTAATTTATTAAGCTAATTTGTATAGTTTAAGTAAAATCACATAAAATATATAAAATGAATTGTAAAATAATAGTTAGTATATGTAACAAGCTTTAAATTATACACTGGTTAAATAAATTGATTTATGTTTAGGTATTCTAGTCACATGCACTATCATGTATTTGGCAAACACATTTAACCACTCTTTCAAATTTAGGCATTTCGGCACTGGTAGAGTGAGGAAGGAGGGGGGAGGGGGGACGAGGCTACTTTAACCGTAGTTGACGGTAATTCTTGTTTTTCTTTGGTAGAAAGGATTCGTGGAGTTTTAATAGTGTTTTTTTAGTTTTTGTTTTACATTAACATTGTGATATTATTTTAATTATACATCAAATAATCCCAAAAGTCAGGAGTGTAATTTTACCATTTAGAGATGATTTAGAAGGAAAAGGTAAAATAAAATATATTTTAATATAACTTACTTAATCAGTGGCGCACCCAGCCACTTACTTTGGGGGAGGTACTCAATCAAGGTTGTAGAAAGAATGAAATTTTGATGGAGAGAGCGGGTTTAGGGTTGCACACTTCACAGCCCTCTAACCCCTGAAGGCCGAGAATATTTATGAATATTAAATGCTTTTAGAAATTATTTGGATTAGTTTTATAGTAATTAAGAGATTTAAATAATGATATCGAAGCTATTATTTTTTGTTTTTTTCAATTGTCAATTTTGTGTGTAACGGTAAACCTTTTGAATACTAGGCTTAAGCCTGAAGCCTGGTATTAAAATGTAGCCTATACATTCGACACATATTCAATGCAAAATATTTTAGTTATACTTCATATCATTTAAATTTCTATAAAAATTATTTGTAGTGTTGAGAAAGGGGAGTCAAATACCTTGTTTGCCCCTTTCGCCCTTGGGTGCACCACTGCTTAAAGCAAAAGATATTTGTAAATATCTTAGCAATAAACCAATGACGTAGCGATAGTCCGAGATAATCTCCCCTATGTTAGTCAAAGTTTACGCATCTAAATAGCTTCTGGAGCATAAATGCTCAAGTTTAGAGACTCGTTTGTTTCCAAACAGCATCGTGTGAAATAAGTTAGGCTTTAAGAAATAGTTTGAATTACAACGTGAGTTGGACAATCTACCTGATTCCCTCCCACCAAGATCTGATCCATGACTTTATCCATGTACCACTTCATTTTACTCTTATTATGATTGTTTGCTTTGAGTATTGCTGTGTGCTTTTAATTACACTAGGCTAATTTAATAGGATCTGTCTCTCTCTTATGCATTCAGAAATGTGCCCATACCACTCTTAGCCCCGACATTAATATTTACTTAAATTATCTAACCATGTAGATATCATTACAAATTGAGGACCGCCTTTGTGGTCTAGTGGTCTGAGATTCTGGCTACGAACCCAGAGGTCCCGGGTTTGATTCCCAGCGCTTCCAGATTTTCTGAGAGGTATTTCCAGATTATATGGGAAGCAGGGGGTCTGGAACGGGTTAGACTCAGCCTGGTGTGGATAAATAAGGGGCTACTCGAATAAAGAAGTAGTGGTTCCGGTATAGAAAGCAGAGTTTAATGGCTGGACGCGTCGTTGTGCTAACCATTTACACCCTCTATCCACAAGAGTTGGCACTAGTTTGCCAAACAGTTTGGTAGCCACTCGGTAGGTATAGCGTTAATGCGGGCTGACACCATGGAGTTACTTTTATTACATTTTGAGTGGATTGTAATCAACCTTATGGATAAATAAAAAAGAAAGAATATGCTAGTAGGGGGGAGGGGGGCCTTAACATTTTCTATGATAGCATACGGTTAAGGGGAAATAATAAATGTTCGAACACCACTGTTCTATAGACACGCATCTTCAAATATTTCCTTTGACGTTCTTGGACAGCGGTGGTTGAGGGTCTTTGTCCCCCAAATCTTCCCTGCAACGTTTAGAGTACAGCATACCTATTAATTTTCTCAGAATACGCCACTGATATCAACGAAACCACTACAATATTACCGCTATTTACAAATTTAACGTAGTTATCTGAGGCGGATTTGAATACGAATGAAAAGAAAAATCCCCTAGAATCAAATTTGAAGGTGGTAACCACTTTACCCCAATCTTAGCATCTTGCTATCCATCCAAGGTACTCTCATTTATTTATAATAACAAATTAGTTACATAGTAAATGGCTGAGGCTGCTCAGGGTAACGTGCCCCAACAGGAGATGTCAAGAAATCATCCTAATATTGAATTCGTTTTAAAGCAATTTGATCATCATCATCATCATCATCATGAACAGTTTCCAAACACTGGCTGGGTCTGTTTGGAGCAGAAGCCTCTCCACCGGCTCCTTTCCTCCCCCCACCTCTCTTCCCCCACCTTAGCCCATTGGCCCATTCTTCTCCTCTCTCCTCCACACTTCTCCTTACTCTCTTCAGCCAACTGTCTCTTGGTCCTCCTCTCGGCCTCCTACCACTCACCACCATATCCAACATCCTCCTGGGCATTCTTTTCCTCTCCATTCTTCTCACATGCCCATACCACCTTATTCGTTGTGTCTTCTCTATCTTGTCCTGAACTGGCTCTTTCTTTGCTGTTCCTCTTACTCTCTCATTTTTCAACCTGTCAAATTTTGTCACGCCGATCCTGATTCTCAGGAATCTCATTTCATTCACCTGCAATTTAAAGGTTATAAAACATAATTTGGGTTATAGCTGTCAATAATTTCATAAAATTCCAATACGAGCTCAGGGAGGGTTGAACTCTTCCATATGGTACGGCCTTGCATGGTTGGGAGTGTAAATTTGAAATAGGTTCAGGACTCAAAGGATGTCGATAGTGCACCTGGCTACTAAATTAGGGTCATGGGTTGAATTCCTGGCATGGCCGATGACTACATCATTCATTGAATTGGGGAGTTTTCATTCTCAGTGATCAATTAACTAATGGAGGACTAATAATAATTGGAGGCATGGAAATGCATTATCGATAAGAACTAATTGTTTAGTATGTGATTTTTTAAAAGAAATATTTGAAAATATCAACCGTTTGGATTAAAATTACTATATTATGGGAATATTTTTTTATCGGAGAAATATAACTGTTTTCTCAGTTAATCAACAAATATTGTGTCTGAACACACAGTATTATTTGTTTTGTGGTGGTTTTAGAAGGTATACTCCTTCTACCCTGATAGGTTACCTTGACGGATTAACCTATGGCCATATCTTATAAGCTACGCCATTGCTGAAACGTGGAAAGTAAGCTCCCTACCTTACTGGATTAACGGAGTGTAAGTTACATTCACCAACAACTTTCTGAGCACATACAAAAATACACAAACATATATTCGGTTCCGGTGATGAGATGTGCTAGTATCCAGTGCTACCAGTCGTAATAGTACTACCAATGGTAGCAGTTGAAAGCGGGAAAACATATTTTTTGAAATATAAGATAGTCAATTCATACAGTGGAATATTCTCTGAATTCACCATTATTTATCTCATAATCACGAAAATGTTATCTGACCTTTCATTTAGTCAAAAACTTTCTGATGTATATAAAAATTCACAAACTTCTTCCTGGATGCAATTTCCAAAATTCAGACAGTTAGTTGCAGATATGCACGTTGGGACGTAAAGATTAAGACCTCAACGGTTCAAATTGATTCAGAAATCTGAAGGAGTTGTGGTGAAAACCTTCTGACTCTAGAGGTTTGGATCTAGAGATACACTGTTTTAAATGTTGCATTTTGCAAATATACCTCTTTGCACAATTAAGTAGATGTGAAATGTATTTTTATTTTGAATATCTATTCAAGTATTAAGTTTAAGAGATGTGTATTATTTAACTGTAGCGATTGAAGGTTCATAAAATTAGTGTGAAATTTGTATAAGGCTCCAGCATTTTTTTTATGGGGCATAAAAAGTTGGAGGAAGCCCTTGTATAAGTTCAAAAGTTTTCACAAACTAGAATGGATACAAACCCTGCCTGTTAGGAACTATGGACTGCGCATCAATAATATTTCACCATGGCCATAGTGTATAGAGAGTGCAAGGAAAAGAAGATATGTTACCACTCTGAAGTGTGGTGACGTGTTGATACAGGTGTGACTGAGACATTGAGCACAAGAAAGCCATTTTCTCCTGACATTGTCTGGCTACAGGTGTGACTGATTCCCCAAGCACAATAAAGCCCTTTCCTCCTGACGTTTTGTGGCTGCAGGTGGAACTGATTCCCCAAGCACAATAAAGCCTTTTCCTCCTGACGTTTTGTGGCTACAGGTGTGACTTATTTACCAAACACAATAAAGCCATTTCCTCCTGACTTTTGTGGCTACAGGGGGAACTGATTCCCCTAGCACAGTAAAGCCATTTCCTCCTGATGTTGTTTGGATACATGTGTGACTGATCCACCAAGCACAATAAATCCATTTCTTCACGGCTGCGCGTTAATTTGTGTCCAGATTAGGGGGAGGCTCTAAATAAATTTCCCTCTTTTAGCTATTCATATATTTTTATTTCTTTGTCAATTTGGTATATTATTCCTTTATGACAAACAATTATCACTCTTTATTATATTTTTGTTTGAGTGAATCTTTGTCCCCTTTTAGATTCACAAAGGAAGATAGTACAGGTAAATTAAATGAATTTATGAGTTTAACAATGTTAGGGATGTGGGTGCTTTATCGTGTAGGTAGTTTGTAACACTCTATAAAAGGTCACGCTTAGTCATTCATTGGTTTAGTTGCTTTTAGCAATTTCATTTCCAAAAACTGCATTCGGACATGCAGTACTAAAGACAAATATGCACCCCTTAGTAGTATTGATAAAGAGCATTTTTTCTGTTGTTTTTACAACAGAGTGCTCAGTGACCGAAATACTGATTTAACTTAACAAAACAGTGAGCCTTGTAATATGTTTAAGTTTTGAGAAGCGGGTTGCATCTTAACTTCACGCACCTAAGCAGTCTAAGCACTATCACACTTAGACACCAATGTACAAAATAGAAAGATATGTAAGAAAATGAGAAGTTCACCCTGAGAGGGCTCTCGTCTATGTGTTTATATCCATTTTCCTCTCCTCTGACGAGTTTACACAGTCACTATGCTATTTGCTCCTTGAAAACGTTTACTTGCTTTTAAATCTTACCTTTATCTGGTTTCCTATTCTAGATATATACATGCTATCACGCACTTTTTTAATCTACATCCTGGCAGGAAGATTCCTACAGGACATTTTTGTGACCAAGCAAAATGGCCTAAGTTGTAGAGGATCTATAAAAAAAATACGTTTACAAAAAACTTCTTAATTATAAAAATAATACATTTGGGACACTAGAGGACTATTTTTAGAATTATTTAAGAATGTATGTTTTTTGTTTCAACGATATTTCTTTAAAACTCGTTGAGTAAAACGTAAATTTATTAACATGGAAAATCCTATCTTTACCGGCCGTGACGTCACAGGTAGGCAACGTCCTTAACGTGGGATAAAAGAGAACGCACTTTTAGAGCAAAAAAAAAACAATAACTGTCCAAAATAAATAGAATATTGCTTCAAAGGACAAGTTTAGTTAAATTTTCACACACATCATAATCTTAACAGTTATTTTATGTTTGTCATCAGCATCGCGTTATTTAAACAGGATTATTTTGTCTTTATTTTAGAAAATGTCTGTTCGAATACCATTAAGTTCATAACAAGGATAGATATATTTTCTAATAAAACTGAAGGTATATTCTGAAGCAATATTTTGTTTGCTTTGGCAAGAAATGTGTTTTCTTTATTTTTAAAAAACCTGCAAAAATACTTAACTTAGCTCACGACCATTTTCATCAAACATTTTAGGCTGTCTTTGCTTAAGACGCTCCTTAGTAATATTTAAATAAAAATTAAATATTGCAACTGCTATTTTTTAAGTTAGTATATTTCAAATTTCATTTGAAATCGCTATTTTTTTAGAGCTTCTTACAATAAATAATGCTTGGTATAAAGTTAAGTCGGTTTGTAATTCGTGTCTTAAGAAAATTATTTGGTTCAGAAAGTGTGTATTAAAATACCCCTAATAAATAAACTTGATCTCGAGTCATGGAGTGCGTAGACCTAAGTTTGATGTTTAAACTTAGCTCCTTAAAATAGTGTAAATGTATCCTTGTCCTGTTTTTAGTGGCAACAGACAGAGGACTTCGGTCGCAAGAAGGAGATCCGCGCGAGGATGTACAAGTTGAGAGAGCAGCGCCTCAAGGAGTTCTACACCACGGGCGAGGTGCTACACGACGTGCTGAGCAGCACATCTTCCTTGGACGACTCTAGCGCCGTCAGGCAGGTCAAGAGCGGTGGTAGCAATACAAGGTGAGGACTAAAACACTCGCTGGTCAAGTTATACAACTGACAGCTCTACTAAGCCAGAAGACATTTGGTAAATACGGTATAAATATAGAAGGGAAAGTAATTAATTGAAGCCTGCTTCACTATACTCTCACATAAAAAGCACATTTACATGCATAGCCATGCGGCACTAACTAAACTTCAAGGACATATATTTTGGACGGACAATAGAGAATAGAGGTGACCTGGGGTGTGTTGGACTTCTGTGTTGGGGGTCCGGGGTTCAATCCTCGGTCCCAGCACAAATCTATCTGATTGCCCAACCCTTCCTTCAACTCTGACAAGACGTGTATTAATCACAACTTGTGAATGTGTGGAATGCCAAGCCTCCACCGTAGTTCGGATTCCACGTTAAACTGGAGGTCCTCCATTTCATCTCACAATCACCCTACCATCACACATTAGCGTAAGTGCGTATAAACCGAACGGGTAATAAGACGAGGGGCTAATAATAATAAGAAGAAGAAGAAGAAGGAGGAGGAGAAGAAGAAAAGAAGAATAAGAAGAATAAAAATAACAATAATAATAACAACCATAATTTAATATAAATAATAATAATAATAATAATAATAATAATAATAATAATAGGGAATAGATATAATCTCAGTCGTGACTTTTCAACATAATAATCAACCATTTTAAATCTACTTTATGTCCACACATATACACATGAGTTTTTCCATCTGAACAACCCTTAAAACTTTTTGAATTTACTCATCAGAATCATAAGATAGACTAATAATATTATGCTTTAATCCTACCACTAACTAGAAAATAAATCTTTCTTAAAAACATTTAAAGTTTCTATTGAGTTGTATGCAAAAATGACATTCCCACGCTTAGTTACAGCAAAAATCGGACCTCCATGGTATTAATCTAAGGTTTTTTTTAAAAGGAGACACTAAAATTTCAAGGTTCTATCTTTTACATATTCATCATAAATAGAACCGATGAATCTTAATTCAGTGGACAAAATATTTACCAATATAATTTAGGTGTCAGGATTATATTTTCCATGCCTAGCATCTTAGTACCCATTCGCCAATACACATTTAATAACACTAATGGCGTAGGGATGAAAAAAGTATTAGTCAGAGGAAATAAACCTAAATTTTCATGTGGAGAGAGCAGGAAACCATCTATGAAATAGCATGGTACTCCCAACTAGGATTCTGACTATGACATTCTAAAAAAAATCTAGACTCGGTTAGATTGATGCCTTTGTGTTCTCACCAATGCAGGTGTTTTCACTTTTCTTGTCAAGAAAATATTGGTGCATTTGTTTAGATTTAACTATTACTATTCTTTAACGCTTTCATAGCTTTTAACACCTCATCCTCATTAATTATTTCTCTCATCATAACAGTTTCCCTATTTTCTGCTAATTTATCTATGTTTTCACCATACGATTGCCCAAAATACTCCCTTCATCGCTCTCTTATGCTGTTTTCATCCAGATCATCTCACCACGTTCATTCTGAATGCCTTAGGTATTTCCTTGCAATATTAAAAATACTGAACATAATGGAAATGAATATATAAAAAATACTACTAATGCTTTTTGTTTCTTATATAGATACCACAGCTCAAGTGACATAAGCAGTTCTCAGAAAAAGGATCAAGTCGTCAGCAAAAATTCTTCCTACACAACGTCATCATCAATCAGGCACGCTGACTCGCTCAGTGACGACAGTTTTCTCACTTTAAAGTCCAAGGAGATCCGCGACTCCGAATCACCTACGCGCGAATTCCACAAGAGACAGGAGAAAAACGTCTCAGACGATGACGGCTACTGGAGGGTAGTCCAAGAGTCGTCTTCAGGTGCCTACGAAGAAAGTGGTACAATCCGTGACGGGGTAGAGACTACAATTCATTCTAAATACAAAACAGAACAAAGCAGGACAGCGGGAGATTCCACAGATGGTCTCAGCACTACCACTCGAGCAGCTTCATCACAGGAGAAATCAAATATCCCTAGTGATGGAAACAGTCAAAATGAATCATCTGTAAGTAGCTGTGTAGTACAGAAAGGGGGAGACATTGGTGGAGATTTAATTTCTTCTAATTCAACCTCTCAGTTTGGAAAATGGTCATCGACTTCATCTTCTTCCTTTGTGACTCAAGGTCAACAACAAGAGCAGATGAGCTCATCATCGTCATCATCAAGAGCTATATCATCGTCTATTCAAAATGGCCAAGACATTTCATCGCACTATATTTTGGATAGTTCAAACTCTGCTAAAGATGATTCTTCATTAATTAAGGAATTAAGTACATCTGTTTCTGAAATTGGGCAGAACATTATTGATGTGTCTTCCAAAAGAGTTACCCAACGTTCACAAACCAGTGATTTTATCATCGATGAGAATTTAATTATTTCTGAATGTGACAGAGTTTCAACAACAGGACAAAACACAAATGTGAGCACATCAATCGACAGATCCCCTTTGATTGATAAAAACACCATCATTGACTTTAATATATCTATCAATGATACTTTTACAACTGGCACATCAGTTTCTGAAGAAAAGTCAAGTAAAGTTGTTGAGCAGAAAATAATGAGTGAACTGCACAAACTTGATTCATTTCTGTCAACACAAAATGCCACAGACTCCACGCCTGTGAGTCCACATGACGCAAGAGATTCCGCAA
Organism: Timema bartmani; assembly: GCA_902151455.1. Lineage (NCBI taxonomy): Eukaryota > Metazoa > Arthropoda > Insecta > Phasmatodea > Timematidae > Timema > Timema bartmani. The sequence continues at coordinate 146,656 of CABFWB010001187.1, forward strand.
GCTGGACCATAGTTTCATCCACGTCAAAACATAGGAATTGCCAAGATGTCCCTGACCAAGGGATTATTGACGAATTTGTCTTCCGATCAGGAAATGCTGACAATATTAAAGACACAACAAATCTCCAGAGCAAAGAGTTTATCGATCAAGAGAAGAACTCATCTCTCATTGTTACCAATGAAAAAGTGTTAATTGATAAGGAGACTAAAATTTATGTTGATGGAACTCCTCAGAAAATTGTGCATAATACAGGAAAGAGCCCTACAGAAGAATTAAAAGGTACTTCAAATCGGACTTCCAACCAAGAGACAACCACAGCAAAACCTACTGAAGGCCAATACATAACGACATATAAACAAGACTACACCAATAAACGCATCAGTGTAGATGTGAGCCCAACGCACGAAGCATTTGCTCGATCTTTGAGAGCTTCCCCAGAACATGGAACACCGAATTCAACAAGATCCTCATCAAAGGTATCTTTAGATCGTTCAAGTCCAGAAAAGTCTCCATCAAAGTCCCCATATAGAAATAGAACCAGTGCTGACAATAGCCTATCATCACCAAACAGATCAAGTCCAGAAAAATCAACAGTCAGGCCTTCTTCAGCAAGATCAAGTCCTGAGAAAATAAACAAAACTTATCCATCAAGGATTAGTCCGGAAAAGACAGGACCTACTAATATTTCTTCCCAAAAAACTCAATCAATATTCAGTCCTGACAAAATATCTTCACCTAGATTAAGCCCAGATAAGTTTACGGCGTCAAACTCTGAAAGAACTGTTCCTGGTAGAATAAGTCCAGAAAAATATATCAATAAAGTTCCAGCTACTAGAGTAAGCCCTGAAAGTACAACTACTAGTGCTAGATTATCTCCTGATAGAAAAAGTCCACAAAAAGACACCATAAATAAAACCGATAGATCTTCACCTGCTAGACGTTCTCCTGAAAAAATGATGCCAGATTCTGAACCAAATACTCAAACTGGCAAGTTACAACGTCAACCTGAACGAAGGGTGAGCTCTGCGGATAGACCAAGAGAGTCTAGCGCCGTGTATTCTCCAACAAGAAAACTATCCGATTCTACAAGAATTACCATCACAAACAAAGACATCAATGTTCAGACGGCATCGGTCAAAGAAAGACGCAAGTTCTCATCTGGAGCAACTCGTTCTTCTACTAAAAAGAGGTCTTCAACCCCGGGAGTTTCTCCAAGTTTAAGTCCCTCAAGAGAAGATGATGTTAATTTAAGAGTGAGACAAAGTCGCCCTAGAAGTAGAGGAAGTTCTAAATCAACAACAGATACAGAAGACAGTGACTATGAGACGAAGGGATTTGAAAATGTAAATGAAGTTAAACTTGACAAACAATTGAAAAAACAACCATGTTTAATAAACACTAAACCAAATAAAGAATATGTAAACTCTACAAAAAAGTCTGAAGAAGCAGAGATAACAACATTTGACGATGAAAACTATGAGCTAGAAATTAATAGAAAATTATCACACCACCATGTATCTGATGATAAGGAACAAACCTATCTCACCTCACCATGTGACAACACTTCAGAACTTGTTAATAAGCCCTTTGTAAATGTAAATATAACAAAACCAAAAGCTCTTAATTCAACTACTGTAAAACCCCATAAGATGCCTTCACAAGATGTTATAACAACTGAGAAGCCGCATGCAATCGATAAAGTTCTTTCACCCAACAAATATCCCAACACTACGCCGGAAGCTACTGTCCGTTCAACTCAAAGTAGCCCAGAAAGAAAAATACCAGCCAGACAAAATGAGTCACCAAAATCAGTGCTGGACAAATTAACTAGAGATAAATCTCCAGAGTACAGCTCTGAAGGGTCACTTATTCATGAGTTTTCTTACAAACAGAATGATGAAAAAAGTGCGTTTACACAAGTTAAGCAGAAAAAAGATTCGCACAGAGAATCATTAGACTCCAGTCCTGAGAGAAATAACTTCACTCCGATAAAGGTATTTAAAACAACCCCAGAGACATCATCACAAGAAAATGAGCCAGCAGATGAAACAAAAACTTCCCCGTCCACTGCCAAATCCCCAGTTCAACAATCTAGTGTCACCTTCTCTTCTAAAAAAGCAGAACCTCTTAAAACTGTATGCCCAATACAAAAACAAGGGCAGGATATGCCGTCTGATAGAGAGCCAATCAAACCAGATAAGCCATTATCATCGCGGCCTGAATATTTTCAAGAGAAAGATACGTCTACGCAACAATATTATAAAGACACAGAACAAATTACCACACTGGAAAACGACGAGTCTTTATCAAGCTGTGATTATCCGAAACAAAATGAAAAGCCCAGTCAGTTGCTTCAAGAGACATCAAAACCAAATATTTACAATGTTGTGGGTGAATATCCTGATAATATTGAAATATCTCCAAAAGGTTATGTTCCAGCAAAATATTCTAGAGAACCAGAAATGCAAAACACGAAAAACTTTATTGAAAATGAAATACAGGAATCCCAAAAGGTAAGTGGTAAACACGATAAAACTATCAATAAATCACGTAGATCCACTAGTAGCGATACTAAATCTTCAAGCGTATCACCATGTTCATCAAGTCCAGAAAGACCAAAAATAAGTACCAGTACATCAAGAGTGGAGATAACTTTAAGACCAACTCCTAAAGGACATCTGAGTAAGAATTATTTACCTTCAAATGAAAGACCTGGGAAAGAAATTCCCGTAACTGGTTGCGAGAGCCCCCAGAAACGTTTTACAACCACAAAACAAGTACCATCGCCAATTAGAAATAAACCTAAGAGGCCAGCTATGGACAGTGATGAGACTCCAGACTCAAGCCCTGAGAGAACTCCTCGGGGAAAGATTATTACCAAAACGCCATCTAAAATTCGTTTGCTAAAGCCAGATAAAAATAACGATGCAGCTTCCAGACTGCCCAGTAAGCCCTCTGTAACATCAGTAAAAACCAATACTAGCCCACGATCAGAACAAAATACGTCTGCTCCAATTAAAAAAGACAAACCTTTTGAGCGTAAGTTGAGTGAGAAGTCCATTCCATCATTAAGTAGAGTTAGCGACCGTCCTCAAAATCAGAGAACTAATAAAGTGATCACTAGAATACCTTCATCTACTGATAGTTCTTTAAGACATGGAAGAGCACCCGAAAAACCATCAGAAGTATCTCGCTCAAAAAAAGACATTCAAAAAACAACCAAACTCCAAACTAACGTTCAATATTCTGTGGACATCATTCCTCATAAAAATTATTCTGTAAGAAAACCTGAATCATCTCCTGAAGGAAGATCTCCATCCTTAAGTCCTGAAAGAGTAATTCCTAGCAGTAGTTCAAGATACCCATCATATAAAAGATCTCCAATTACAAGTCCAGAACGACAAATTATACCAAAGACGATAAAAACTGTTGATGATAATAGGGCCAACATACCTACGAAAACCTCACAGTTTCCTAGTCCTGATAGACATACAAGAATACCTATACAAGGTAAACATACAAAGTCTCCTACCTCTCCCAGATATCCCGCAGATATTATAAGGAAACCAAGTGATCATATTTCACAGATATCTGGACAAAACAAACCAAAAGATACTATGGATCGACCGTCTCCTAGGACATCTCACAAACCTGATAATTCAAGGGCTCACTACTCATCGCCATCATCAAGTCCAGATAGAACACAACAGAGAATAACAAGGTTTACAGCTACTGTTAAGGTGAACCCAGTTGATAAAAATGTTGACACTGCGAAGGAAACAAAACTTCATAAAACTAGAAAATCACCAGATGATATTGATGATAGATCAACTGATCGATCTTCTACTATATCTAGTCCAGAGACTGTAAAAACGGCAGAAGATATTGTTGAAGAATTATATGAAAATATTTCTGAAAAAAGGAAGCTAACTGAAATCCATCTTGACAATTTGCCCGAAAAAAGAGATCTGTCACCATCTGATCAAGAAAAGGATGTTCCTACATTATTTACAAATAAAAACAATGATTATTTTGAATCTTCAACCGTCATTAATAACCGAGCTCATACTCTAAGACAAGATACTTATGATGTAAATCAGCATAATGAATATATTACTGATGATTATGATGTTGATGATGTACAAGATGAAACGCCACCAGAGGAGTTTATAGTAGATGATGATTCACCAGTCCACCTAGCACCAAAATTGTCATCTATACCAATGAGAAAACAAAACCTAAAACCAAATCAACCTTATATTGAAAAATCCCCTTTGACTAAACAAATTAAGTCCAAGCCAACAGCTGAAAAGAATACAACTGTACCTCGCACCAAAATAATAATCACAACAAAATCAATACCAATCAAAGATGTAAGGAATCTAAATTCTCGGCCGATTTCAACTAAACCAACTAAGGAAGTATCAACTGTTTTACATCCGAGATCTGAACCACGCGTTCCATTACGACGTGATCAATCAACAGCAAGTCAAAGTCCAAGAAATGTTTCAACTAAAGATATAAAAATTTCACGAGTCAACAGTGATAATAATGTTATAAAGCATCATATAACATCTCCAAGCAAAATTCAACCTAAGAAGCAACCTTCTAAATCTGACGTAACTGTGCCCAGTGAAAGAAACAAGATATCCTCTGTTACTGCTCACACATCTTCTACAAGACACCAACAACCTACCACAAAGAATGTTACATCCGTTAGATCGTTTGGAATTAAGAATACAAAATCTACCACCACAATACAAAGACCTGGTCAGAAACCTATGGTATCTAAAGAGGAGCCAAACAGAAGACCCATGTCTATTGCTGTAGCATCAACAAAAAGAACAACAGTCACAAAGGAAAAGACAGCTGATAAAAAGCATCTCAAAACAAAGAAAATTGTACCTACTAAGGAACATAACACATCACCTTTTTTTTCCGAGGATGAACAAGAAGTACCAGATATTGTTGACAGTGAAGATAGAGAAAGATTTTCTGAACAAGAAGACGATGAGACAGATCAAGAATATATCAAGGAACTTGAAGATCTTCGGCAAACTGAAGAACAATTATATGCATCTAAAGTAACACACATTAAAAATAGAGAAGACAGATTACTCTCCACCACTTACAATGGCAATAAAACTTCTGATTCTCTTACAGCAATTCAAATTCAATTACCCAAATCCTCTCGGGAATCTTCCCCCGAATATTCTCGCCGCCCACTTTTGACTACTGACGATGAAGATAGTACTGGTCCTAGATACGCTGACAAAGTGAGTGAGCCAGATGATGATGATGATGACTCACCCAAAAAGAAACCACCTGCTGTATTCCGGAAGCCAATCCTTCACCCAGTACCTCTTAATGAAGAATATACAGATGAAGAAGAACCGGATCTTAGACCTACTCGAAAGGAACATCCAGTTAAACTTAACAAAGGGGAACATTATGGTGAGTTTCCTAATTCCCAAACACCTATAGAAAAAAGGCATCCAGATAAGATTTTTGACAGGCCAGTACAGTATGTTGGCACACCCAAAGAAGATGACAAAATATTCCTTCAATTGGAGAAGGTCACAGATCTTGATGAAGAATCTGATACTGATGAAGCATTGAAATCTGTTAGTGTTGCCAATAGAGTATCTCTTTTCTTAGAAGAAGCTAAAAAAACCACAGCCCCTCATAAATCTCCTCAACTTGTTGAAGAAAGTAAAAAACCTATGGATAGTCCAACTTCTGTCCGAAAAGCCAAACTAATGTTTGAGAATATCGCGCATACTCAAAAGTCACCCGTGAAGTCACCACAAAGTCCACGTAAAAATATTCCTGATATTGTAGATAGACCTTCAATATTTGAAGCTAGAAGAGGAGGCAAAGTGACCTCTCCAGTGAAAGATGAGGATTTTATCCATCAAGAACGTGAATTTACAGAGAAACAAGATGAGTCAAATTATTATGACCATTCAAGACGAACTAGTCACTATACAAATGATGAAAAACACACTGGGGAAGATATTCCTATTAAGCCTTTAGTAACAAAACACAAAACCAGTCCAACTGCTCCAAGTGATGATGAAGATGATTTTGATGATGCAGAATCATTCACACAAGATGAAATAAAACAATCAAGACGTCCTTCATCTACTCAAGAGCATCCGAGTGATATTAAAAGCCGTAAGCCACAAACAACTGCCAAGTTGTCTAATAGAAGTATTTCCCCAGCTTTAAAAAATAATGAATACCAACACTTTCTTAAGGATGCTGCACCGATTGCTCGAAAACCATCTGGAACAACACGTCGACCAAGTTACACTTCACCTGAAGTAAGTAATGAGCAAATAAAATCTAGGGATGATTTACCTAGTACAAAGATATCCTCAGATACTTACACAAGACGCAAACCATCATTTCCTGATAGGGTTGTGTCACCGAAACCTCATGATGTAGCTCCTGACCAAAATAGTTCATCTGATAAACATTATAATGAAAAAACGTTATCTTCAGAACACCCTGTACACAGAAGACCTTCTACGCCTTCACATAAAGATTACTCTCATGAGAATAAAATTCCCAAGGAAACATACTCAAAGCACAAACCATCATCTCCCGAAAGAACTACAAACTTCAAGCCAAGAGCTGAATCCCCCCCTCGAAAGATATCAACGGACACCATTATCCGTAAAATATCAACACCAAAGGAAGTCCCCACAGAACCGTTTAACAAACGCCAACCAACATCTTCAAATAAACCAAGGGAAATCTCTCCCGTGAATAAGATATCTACTGCCACTTTAACTCGTCGAAAGCCAACATCACCAGATAGATCCATAGAAGAACCCGCTAAAATATGTACAGATACTTATTCCAGGGGTAAACCAAAGTATCCTGAACAAACTGTAGATAATAGCTACGGTACATACACAAAGGTAAGACCTTCTACAAAACAGGAGTCTGTTGGTAGGTTTGACACATTTACCGTGAAAGGAAAATCTATTGGTAAAAAAGTTGTGCTGGAAGACGAAAATAAGACAATTTCAAAAGATTACATATCCAGGAAGGAAAGTTCACCAGTTGATGTCTATTCGGAACCCAAAAAAGGCTATCTTCAAGATACTTTTTCATCGCGAAAGCATGCCCATGAGGATTTATCTTCAGATGAAGATTCTTCAAAAAGAAACAATTTTATCCTGAGTAAAACCGTAGATAATTCTTTTGAAAGAATACCTGATAAATTTCCTGAAGATAGTCACTTTTATGCAGATACAGATAAAGAACCAACCATTGGTTACCTACAAGACACATTCTCTTCTAGAAAACATGCCAGAGATGATTCTCAATCGGACGATGACACTACTCGTGGAAGAGATTCCCTTCCTAGGAAAATACCTGATAATATTTGTAGTGCAAAAATAGTGGATGATTTTCCTGAAGACAGACACTTTTATCCTAGTAAATCTCGTAGAGACGTTTCTCCTGCAGATAAAGATACTTCATCGATTCGAAGATACAGTAAAGAACAGCCTAAGGACATAACAACAAAACAATATTCTCCAACACGGAAAGGTGCTAGCCCTACAAGAGAGATCTCATCAAAGAAAGAACAAAGTCCTGCAAGAGATTATCCTAGACGAGATTACTCTCCATCTTCAAAGAAATCGCCTAGTCCTTCACCAACTAGAAAAGATTTGACACATAGAGCTTCTTTCTCTACAAATAAAGATGCAATCACACGTCGGGAATCTGCCCACAGACCAGAAAATATATCTAGTTTAAGGAAGGATTCCCTTCCTAAGGACAAGCCAAAGTCGTTGGCAAGTAAATACTTGGCCAAGGTTGAGCAGAAACTTCCTTTAAAGACGGTAGATGTACGTCCTGGTGGAAAGTTTGGAGTTTCACTCCGTCAGACCAATGTGACTACGAGTACACTGCAGAGACGCCAGTCAGGAGACGTCACCAAGACCAAATCCTGCGCTCCAAATGGTGAAGAGGTCATTGTAGAGGATATCTTTGACCTGGAGCTACTAGAGATGATGGTAAATATCATAGACTACCTGTGTCACCACAGTTTATTTCTAGAAATATTTATATTAATCCGTTTTGAGTGGAAACATTTTTAAATTTAATCATTTTCTGAACTTGATTAATTTCTCTTGAAATTGTGATCAGAAGGGATTTTTTTGTTGATAAATAAATGAAATAAAAATCCATGTTACAATATTTTTTAAAGTAATCAATAAGTATCATATTTAATTGTAGATTTTATGTTTAATCAATTAGTTCATTTTATTAATATACAACACAATTCCCAAAGCAAAGCTAATAATAATATTAGGGCCATTCACACAGAAGGGAGACTATGGGAAATACATTCCTGGAAAAAATAGTACCGCATTCATTGGTTTAGAAAAACTTAGCGAAATGTGAACCCTTTTTTTTAGGATGTATTCAGGTAATATTGGCAGGGCGTAGCTAAATAGGATGTTGAAGAATTATCTTTCCCTCAAGACTAATGTGAACCATGCTGGTGCGAAATGTCCACTTCAGGGCCGTATTGTGGAGGGGGGTTTCATCCTCTTTACCCCCTATTTCTATAAAGTATTATTAAATAAGTTTTTTTTATTCCTCTTCAAATCCTAGGCTAGCAGCTTATTGGGTTAAATATTTTTAGCACTTCCATCACCAGTTTTGGTTTTAAAAACTTTAAATTCATTCAAGAATTTGTTTTATTTTCTCAAATCTTTTGACAACCTGTGAATCACCACAGACAGGATACTCTCCAAAATAAACTTCTGAGAGCAGCCTTAATTTGCATTAAAACGGCATTCTATGAAAGCCCAAACGAAAGGCCGGTGCGTTCTTAAATTACCAACCCCATTATAGGCCTTAATAAATTCTTTAACATAGGAGGTATATTAAAATGGTTTGATGTAATTTATTAATTTTAAAAAAATTATGAGTTATGTTATTAATTGCCGTGAACCGTTTTAAGATATTTTCTAAAATAACGAATTTGTTGTTTATTTGTTTGTTCAGGCTTATAATGGGGTGAATAATTTTTGGAAACTCTGTATATCCGTTTCTCAATGCCCTATTCTCAATTATGTCAAATATTTATAATAAGGGTGAATATCTATTAATCGTTTTGAAGATGAAAGCACGCACAATTATAAATGAAACAGTTCTTTTATAAACATTGCATAGGTACTATAAATAAATTATATTCAGTTGCAGACGTCTCACGCATCATCCAAAAACCTGCTTTTTATGATAATCGGTCATAATCAACATTTAATAGTCTAACACAATACCCATTGCGTTGATTTTAAAATTACCGACACGATTATTAATATATAAAGTTATATAGCAACTTTGAAATATTTAATATGCAATCAAATCACATTATAACCAAAACTAGCTTTGTTTATTTATCCTTTTTAGATATTTTTTTTATAGATTTTGTTCAAACTTATTACTAACATGTATGAATACATACGAATTTGTATTGACTATGACAGGGCTATGTATATACCGCTTTTACCAGTTTTGGTTGAATTTATGTCTATTTTGACCTTAATTTTTTATTTTATATCTGACTTAATAAAGTTGCTGCATGTTTGGTATTAACTTTTATTAGTTGAGAATATGCACACTGTACAGTCCCCGATGTTCATAGGTAGAACCTCATATGACATCTAGAAAAGTTAGGCTAGTAGATCTACTCTCACGTCAAGTCATATGATATGCAGCTGTCACTTTTGATATATATTATAAATACATACAAAATAAGACTGATAATATAGTAAAGTGTATATATAGTTTTTACCAGGGTAATTTAAGGGTACAATGTTGGCAGCAAAAACACAGGATTGTATTTTCTTAAAATGTATTTCTACCATAGTTAATCCAGTCTAAACTATATTTAATAGTAATAGTAGTAATAAGAATAAGAATAAGAATAATTGTTAAGGGTACAATTAGTTACATAAAAACATAGTCCTCTGTGAAACATTAGGATTACATGCAATAAAGGCCAACAGTTTTGAGTTCACACCTTCAAAAAAAAATTCCATTGTTAGTGAAGTCAACACTATGCTTATAAACTATATATATAGTATTAATGGTAGGGCTTTGAAGGGTGAAGGTATATTAACAACACCATGATAAATCATATGTGTACCCGGTCAAGATTTGAACCTCAGCATCACTGTCACCGGCTATCTAGTATCTTGCAGGCTTAACTCCTTGGACCGTGTGACCACCAGTCGCTAGTGTGAGTCACATAAAAAGCAAATGAGGGAGCAGGTCCCACAAAGCATTCAAGATACGTCCCAATGAGAAAGTTTATTTACTAACGACTTAGGGCCAATATGCGGGGCAGAGATAAGGAGGTTAGTATAGAGGAAATGCATCTTCATTGACTTGGAAGGAGGATAAGAAAACCAAACGTTAAATCAGGTGTAAAAATAACCACCCCCAGAACACTCGGCCCTGCACACTAGGGTAGATTTTTTACACGTGACTATCCACTGTGATTTTCCCATTCCTCTACTCACAATATTGCGGGTGCATTTCTTTTAAGTTACCCTCCAAATCCTTGTTTGTTTGTTTTAGCATCGCATCTTACTATTCAGGTTATACGCTTATGTTATAATAATTACGCTAATGGCTAAGGGATGAAAAGGATTAATTTTAGAGGAAGTGTACCTACATTTGTATAGAGATAGAGAGAGTGGGAAATCATTTAGGAAAAAACACCCTGATTACACCCGACCGAGATCGACTCACGATCTCTCTGTCATCGGCAGTATTGCCTATTGCGAGAGTAGCGCCTTAGACCATGCGGTCACCGAAACGGGTCAAATACTTACTCTTTCTAATACCGTGGTATTTACCTTTTAACTGAATGAAGTCTCGACAGTGTACGCGTGTGACTGTTTCAATGTGCTTGTTTCGTATAAAAGAACAGGTGGAAATTAGAGCTGAATAGGTCTGTAAACAATGCTGAGGTCAGCTGAATCCGTGTTGATTCGTGACACAATAACAGAGAGCGGACAAGCCACGTGACAACATTACCAAAACAATGTACTGTACCTCTCGCTGCGACATTATACTACTATAGTTACATTCGTGTCCGACTATCAAGAAAGTAAGTCTAATTTTTATCTCGAAAAATAGTCAAAGTTGAGACCACAAGGTTTAACTTTTATTTTTAGAACTTTTAGAACACGTCTATTTTATAAATAAAACATTTTTGATAGACCTAGTTATTATTGTAGATACCAAAAATTGTGATACATATTTTCTATCCAAGATCTAAAATTGTGTCGATCTTTTTTACAAGTAACCATGATAAGACTCTGGTATGAAGAAACTTTAATAAAATACAAATAAAGTTTGATTGGTCAGTAATAATGTTTTACTCGATTACTATTATTATTTTATAGATATTGATAACATCTATCAAGAGTGACAGCTGCAGATCACATAGCTTGACTTTTGATTAAGTGAATTTAGATCTAGTAACTTTTCTATCCGCAAGTTTTTGTTGTTGCAAATATTTGTTTTATAAATTTATATTTATTAAAATTGCAAGTGTTTTTCATTTTCATTTTGGAGTGTTAAAAATAATCAGGTTATTAAAATTAATTTGCATCGTTATTGTAAAAACAGTATTTGAAATAATTGGGCTACTCAATCAACTTTAGTAAGTGACATTTTAATGTTCGTTACTCCGTAATAAAAGATACTCATGAGGGACGCTATTTAGAACCACAGGAGATATATCTTCCTTGTTTGCCCTAAGTTCGTCGACTAAAATAAGATAGGTTTAATAAAATAAAGACAAAGCGCATTGAAATTCCCCTTTTGTACTAATATGCTGCGTTTCACAATAATTCTTTTAAATACTTTAAAAATGATGAAATCCGGACACGAGAACTGAACCCAGTTCCTTTTGTACATTCAGTCATTGCTTCTTCCAAGCGATTATCATGGTGGCTAGCTTTCAATGATTTCCAGCTAGCCCTTCAAGGTGTCTTTATTGTTGCTTCAAAGACTAACATGACCTTAAAACCGTTGCAAAAATACGTTGAAAAGAAAAAATAAGTCGCGGCAAGGTCAATAATACGATGAGGTTAAGTCGAGCGCGTTTCCTGGGGTTATAGAGGCCCTCTATGGTTGCAATGGCATTCTCTTTGTTCACGTAGGTACAGATACGCACCTAAGGGCAAGGGGGCGAATAGGGTAATTAATTTTCAAAAAGGTTGCTAGATTAGGGCCATACCAAATGGCTTTTAGAGGCATGTAGGTTTAAAATATTATCTTCAGGCAAAGACCAGTCCAAATATCTTTTAGATCATCCATTAAAACAATCCGGGGGAGACTTTTTTAAATAGCTTCTAGAGGAAGCTAATTTTTTTTTTTAATCTGAGACGAACTACTCTGAAAGCTTATAGAATCATCTAAACTTTTAAAAAATTTAAAGGAAAGACCCCTCCAAATAGCTTCCTGGTGGATTAATTTTTCTTGCAACATTTTCCTGGAAAGGATCCTTGGACTCCCCTTTATTTTTCTAACTGCTCACTCCCCCTTACACAAATAAGGTTCAGCAACCACTGATTCTTCTATTCAAGTAAAACACTAAAAGTGTCCTGGTTTGTGGAGAAAATATTATGGTATGTCCATCATTACACAGGTTAAAAGTGCCCCAAAAGTTATAAATTGGTTAAATTACTGTGAAAATAGCTTTGATACATTGAATCTAAGCTTAGGTAACACATTATTTAAACCACTGCCCCTAGTTACTACAAAAAGAATAGCATCTAGAGGCATTTAATAGTCATAAATTGTCTTCTACTCCAGTGGTTATGGAGCTGTGCCTCCTAGCTACCCTCCCCTCCCCCCTCCCCCCAAGAAAATGTCTGGGTGTGACACTGCCCCCAGATATAATTTCCCTTCAACTTTGCACTCCAAAAATTATTGAATTATTGGTAGGCCTACATAGTTCGAAAACAAAATTATACATATTCTATAATCCACATCTAAAATAAATTACATCCAAAATAAGAATTAATAATAAATTTTAAATGAGAAATGTGTATGTGAAAAAAAAAGTTACGTAAACCCTTAGATGTATTTACGTGCCTTAGTTTGAATACAACTGCAACAGTCTATAGTACCGTGTCAATAAACAGCCTAACCTACCCATGTATCTCGTCTTCAGCTGGAGAGGGCGGTCCTTTACGACGAGCGTAGTGCGATCCGCGCTCAGATCCGAATAGTCCGACGGACCATGTCAGAGTCCACGACGACGACCACCACCACCACGAAGACGACAAAGAGCACGTCAAGTGTTGAGGTTACCCAGAGGTTGAGCGGCAGGGAAGCTCCGAGGTCAACTGGCGACAGAGACTCGCCGCGCAGGTGAGAACTCTTTAACACTATCAGTTGTTTAAACTATCCCAGATATCTTCTTTCTCTACACCGCGTCCTACAACCAGCCCCGTGGTGTAGTGGTGAGTGAACCTGGCTACGAACCTAGAGGCCCCAGGCTTAGTTCCCGGCTGGTACCTTGGATATTTTTACCGAAAGAGGAATTATCCCAACGGTCACCAGGGTTAGGTTAACTAGGTTTAAGTTAGGTTTAAGAGTTTCTACTGGTTCCACACCCTCATATTCACTATCACCGTCCCCTCATCTCATCGGAACATGTAAAGAACCTCCATGAAAGGGATGTACTAATTAGTACTAATTAGTACGTTCAGGCATCCCCTGAGCAACATTACATTAGTAATAGCTAATCTTTCCACTACTGGGCTACGAGTGATGTAGCCCAGGCTCGAAACATATACCACGTCTTACTAACCATTCATTTTAACTAAAATGGTAGCTAGAGATAATGAAGGTCGGGTGTAGAGAAAATGTACTGGTATTTGCGTGGAGTAAGTAGGAAACCATTTAGGAAAAAAACTCCTTCAGCAGACCCGGTTGGTAATCCAACCCCAACCCACTTCTCATCAGCGGCAAACTAATGAAAGTGAAACTGATGCCTTTGTCCGTGTAGCCGGGCTTTTTGTTTACACTAAAACTATCCAAGGCTGGCTGAGTTAGCTCGATGCCAGCGTGCTCGACCGGCATACTACACCATGACCTATAAGATTCAGCTCAAAACCTGGTCGGCTGCTCTTGTAAGGGAGTTTCCGTGATTTTGATATGGATTTTCCAGCCCCTAGTCAAGCAAATTTTAATGAATTTTCTTATCAAAAAAGTTTATTTCCTGTTTTGGTGTTATTTAGCTAGTGTTGTAAATAGCCTGGCCCGACAGTGAAAAACATTGCTAGCAATACTATTTCATGACAGAAACAAAATAAGATAAAGAGGATGAACTTTAAGGAATCGTGCCGTAATCATTTTCTGTTGCATTTTCATAAAACTACCAAAAGCAACAACAAATTAATACATAAACGGAGTGTAGATGATGGGAGTCAAACTTTAATGCTCACCGTAATTTCTTAAAAACCGTTGTGTTAGATTAAGTAGTGCATATTAAATAATTGTGAGCATACGTACCTACTATTAATGAAATAATTGAAAACTAATTTTTAGTTACATGTGTCTAAAGAAAATTTAGAAAAAATATTAAGAACACACTTTTTACTTTCTCTCTATCTTATAGGTAGAGAAAGTATGGTGATCGTCAAAAAAATCGAACTCGAGATTTTGATGAATCTTGACGTTTCATGACTCCCTGAATCCGAAAAAGTGGTTTTTGAATTTACGTCTGTCTGTCTGTCCGTCTGTCTGTCTGTCTGTCTGTATCTCCAACTAGAGCCTAAACTATTTTACCGATTGAGCTGAAACTTGATATCTAGGGTTTTCATAGGATTTCCCCGAGGGGTTTTTGGAATTGGATATCTGCCCCTAAAATTAAGGGTAGTTTACTGAAGGGAAAAAAGAGAAAAAGTCGATTTTCTCAAAATTGGCTCTAACGATTTTGATTAAATTTCATTTATGAACATTAATAAATATTCCAAACAAAATGGCTACGCTCAATATTTCGGCAAAATGGCTTTAAGGGCTCCGGTCTGATGCGTAAATTAACATTTTTAATAATAGCTCCGAAATTATTTGAGATATGAAATTACCTAGCATTACAAATATGTATATATATTTATAATACAAATATTTTATTCGAAACATATTTTAATAAAATTAATGATTTTCAATCTATACGCAATTATATATATATTTTTAACTTTTTGGACATTAAAGCTTAAGTATTGCGATCGTAAAAAAAACTAACCTGAAATGTTGATGGATGTCGACGTCTCATGACCCCCCGAACCCTAAAAAATAGTCTTTGCAATGCCGTCTGTCTGTGTGTCTATAAAAACTTAAAATTAAGGGTAGTTTACTGAAGGGCGAAAAGAGAAAAATTTGGTTTTCTCAAAATCTGCTCAAACGATTTTGATTAAAATTCGTATCTAGGCGTTGATTAAGATTATAAATAAACTGGCTATTTTCATTTTCCTATGAAAATGATTTTTAGGGTACTTTACAGAAGCGTTAATTTCCGTATCTCCACAACTATTTGAGAAACTAAACAACTTATCATTGCAAAATTGTAGGACTATTAGAAATAAAAAACTTTTATTTGACATATATTTTTATAAAAGCAACAGTTTCTGAGATATTTGCAAATATATTAATACAATTTTGTGAGCTTTAGTTGTAAACATATACTACTTAAGTCTTAACGCAATAATTCTCCAATGCCATAGAGTAATTAAATATAAGTATCTAAAAAAGTATGTTATTTTTCCTTAAAGCTCTTAGGAGAAATGTTTGCACAGCAATGATCTATCTCCATTTTAGACTCAATAGTCAATATTTACATTTTTTATTGGTCAAAATGTATAAATGAATAATTAAATATCAATGCGATGACTTGAAGATCTGCAACACCTTATAAAATGTTAAAACTTTAACCAGAAATCGAAATTTTAATACGAAGTGTTGACCCTTGTGGAAGACATTAAACTGTTTGAAATGTTCTTAGGTGTACAAAGATGCGCCTCTTTTCTCATGGATTATATATCATTGTATATTATTTTATGCGTGTTCTTATTTGGAGTGGTGATGATACAATGTACATTATTCCGTTCAGAAATCTTACGAGTTTATATATAGAGAGAGAAAGTCTGTGCGGTGCGCCGTACCATTTATTTTTATATAAAACCATACGGAATAATGAAAATAGAAAATAAATGCAAAAAAAAAGAATGTATTGTGTGTGATTGTGCATGCGTATTAGTGGTGTTTCCCTCTCTTTTATTTAATGTTGGCCTCATGCACTCAAGGCAAATATCATTTCATACCTCTATTTCTTTATGTTTTGGAATGTTTTGTTGCGCAGGAGAGGCTCACATGAGCGTCCAGATGAGGCGGAGCCCGGAAGAAGACCCTCCTCGGGATACGAACCGAACACTTCTGACAAGACGAGAGCCTGGAGACGTTCCCCAGAGCGTCCAGGCAATGCAGAACCCGGAAGAAGACCCTCCTCGGAATACGAGCCAAGCATTTCTGACAAACCCCAAGGCAGAAGAGTTTCACACGAGCGTCCAGAAGATGCAGTGCTCGGTAGAAGACCCTCCTTGGGATATGAACCGAACACTTCTGACAAGACGAGAGCCTGGAGACGTTCCCCAGAGCGCCCAGGTGACGTGGAGCCCGGAAGAAGACCCTCCTCGGGATACGAGCCGAACACTTCCGACAAACCCCGAGCCAGAAAGTCCTCACCTATAACCCAGAGGTTTTTCCCAGAGGAAGGTCGCAGGAGACCCAGCCAAGACGAGGGTAGGTGAAACTTAAGTTTAAACACTTATATATACATATTGCTGTTTTGCTTTATATTATTACTAATAGGGGTGATGAAGGGATTAGTCTCTCTCCGAAACAACGTGACTCTCCCCATCAGTGGAGACTATTAATAAGACGTACCATTGAAACCATGAGTTAAATATCGATATCAAACATTATATTAAAATTGCAGAATATTATGAGACTTGACTAGTGTGGCCTAGCTAATTATGAGTAGTTACCATTATTAACAAACCTCCTCCACCCTGACTTTAAAACCCCACATCCTCATTAGTCTTGGCCACAGACATATAATATAGCCAGACACTAAACCTCCAGGTTAAAATAGTTGCGCTCCTTTTGGCACTTTCGACACTAGGATCGCTGCGGTTAGTTCTTTTATCAACCAGCAGTGACACTAGTGAAGCCCAGTGTTGAAGAACTCAAGCTGGCAGAAGGAGCGCAGCGAAACCTCCGTAAGGTTGAGAGTCTGTTTCTTACTTGTTTGTGGCTTTGGCCATCGCTCAGAACGTTTGTCTTACCTAATGGCGGAGCATGATCTTTCTTTTTGGTGGGGCCAGATAAAAGCTTACCGATAGTAAAAAAAATTCTCACCACGTGTTAGCACATTAAATAAAATTCATTTAAGTTTTCCTAGTTTCAAAAAATCACTAGAATTACAAAATCACTAAGCAAATCTACAAACAGAAAGAATAAAATGAAACAGGTTTTGAATTAAACTTAACAAGACGTGATGACATTACTTGTACAAGAGTTGGGCGCGTCTGTCTCTTAATGCAAGTTCATGAGTAGGCCTACCACAGTATTTTAAACATTCTATTAATCTGCCTAATATATGACTATTTTTTTACACCTGTTTATTGTGGTTATGGACTGAAATTTTGACCATGAAATCTATCTGTGGGGCAATATTTATTGTTCCAAATGTTTTAAACTTACATACATTTTTCAAATTAATGGCAAATACCTAATTTTTTTAAAATTATTTTAGTTAAATATTTAATATCCTTACAGGCCTACAACTGTCCACAACTCCTCACCACGAAATAATAAACAATAAAAACAAAATAAGCTTTGTTTTTCTTCACTCACAGTTAGTCAGAATAGTTTACCAAACCAAGCATTAGAAAAAATTAATTCTTGTTATCCACCTACATAAATCTAAAGTCATTAGTTGATGTGCTTCGTACATTTAATTTAAAGTTTTTCTTGCAGTTTTAACTTTAAATTAAGAAATCTGAGTTTTTAATAAGGAATCTATATTATTCATTTTAATTAATGATTTTCACGCGTAATCTTACTTATTGGGTTTTAATTTATACTAAAACATAAAAACATAAACGCCAAAACAAAATATAGACCATGCTAGTGTAAAGCTGGCACCGGAATGTTTGGGGGATTGACCTAGAGAGACATCTCACACATGGTGTGGCTTCTCTGAGAGGCCTATCTGCCCAGGTGTTATATTGTCACTAGAGGGCTGGTACAGTCCTCGCGTGACATTTGTAGCGAGGAATGAATAGGTTTGACTTGAATACTGTATAACGAATCCAATAATTCACTGCGTGTAGAGAATGGTGCTCCACCTCATATTCATGTTTTTTTCCAAAATACTTTATATAGTAAAAAGAAAGAAAAATAATAATTTTTATATTAGAAAAATAATAGTTTTTATATTACAAAAATTTTGGAAAATGTTGGTGGGGCCTGGCCCCTGTGGTCCCTAAGGACAGGCCGCCCCCAAACCCTGAAATAAATCTGTAAATACGGCCTTACTAGTAAGATTAACACGAAAGTCATTAATTGATAAATCTAATGGGAAGGGCGGAAAAGGATGGTTTTAGATTAAGTGCACCCAAATTCGTAGTGATATAAGATGGGGAAAACCAAAGCAAAAAATTATTTATTGAAAATAGCTCCTGAGTGCACCCAGCTGAGATTCAAACCTCCTCCTTCCAGTCACCAGAAATTAATCATATTACAAGCCTGACGTCTTAGAGCCAATGACCATTGATACGAGTTATATATTGATTCTTAATTCATTGAGTGTTTAAAGTGTGGGACTTAGTACTTATAGAAATATCTGAACCATTGGCCTACCGTATCTTGACTGATAAATTGATAAATACCCCACTGGGATATGAACACAATACCCTGGCACATTACCTATATAGATGGATTTAAATCATGTTGGAATCTGCTTCAAAAAATTATTTTCACATTAAAATTACAGATAGTGTGCTAAGGTGTAAGCCTACTATATATCTTGTAAAATGTAATTTTTATTTACGTTACATGATACAAGAATTTTCATTAAAGATGGCCTAAAATTTAATATACATTATTTTAGTTTTAAAAAAGGATATCAAAATACACGATGTAATCTAAGAGTTGTATGTATTTTCCATCTCCAAACTGAAAGAAAAATATATTTGGTTAAAACAAATTAATGTATAGGCCTACCGTATTTAAATTGTTAATACCCAGTCATTGCTTTGGTGAATGAAAATTAAAAAACAAATTTAAAAATCAATTGGAGCAAAATAGGCATGATAAGACATAGGCTCAATGATCGGGCAGGTTCGAACACGATAGGCTCTCATTGACAGGAAAAAACACAACGTTGCTGGAAGCAACTGGCGTCGGTGAAGTCAGTAAAATGGACAGGATTGCGACATCATGGCAGGATTCAAATATAGGGTCATTGACACATATTAGACAGGTTTTAACACGATTAAGTCACTCAGGGAACTGTAGGGTCAACTATTTCAGGTACACACGATTGCGTCAAATGGGGGGGGAAACACAATGGCGTGGAGGCATCTGGTGTAGGTGACGTCACTGGTAAGTGGGGGCCTGTACCCTACTACTAACTAATACCAAAACTAGACGGGATTAAAGATGGCCTACATGAAATCTCATGTTCTAATAAAATTTAAATTTCTAATTCTAAGCATGTATACTGCAAATGGTCCATGATAGTTGAATATTTCACATATAGATCATGCTCCTACACACTTTTAATATTAAGAACACCACCACGTCTCTAGTCTGACACCGTGTGTAGTTCAGCGAATTTTCAAGGCGGAACCTCACTCGCCACATAGGGTCCGGCAGCCAGTATTTGGGGAACAAACACCTCTTTGGCTCCTCTAACCCATCATGGTTGTGTCCTCCGAGTGTAGCCACGCACTTTACGCGCGCAGCGGGCAATTTAGGGACCTATGGCACCGTGCCTACCATCAATCCCTGTCGTCACCGGACAACTAGGAAAGAAACCCTGCCTTGGCCAGCTTCCATTGGTGCGAGGATTTGGCTCCTCTTGCCGTGAGTGCTGGACGCACACTAGAAGCGCTTACCTCTCGAGGAGGCCAGGAATATAGACTTGGGACCCACCCTAAAAGGGCTTTCAAGATAATTTTCCCAGCTAGGACCTCGTGGAGGTGGCCTGATCAGCTATCCCGGAAGGTATTAGTTACCAAGCGCTTAGTGTGTGGTGAGTCGGGGGGCCCCCTGCCCTCTTACCCCCAGTCACTATCACACAGAAGAACTCGATAAAGATTTAGCCACCCATCAGGTAAACCCTCTGGACGTTGCCCAGAGGCCGTCACGAAGAGGCACTCTACCATGATTACCGGACGAGGAGCATCCCACAGGCAGGGGTAGGAAGCCTCTTGTCCCGTACGAGTTAGGCCTGTCTCTCCACGGGGACGAAAATACATCCCAAGTCCATGAGCGTCAAATCCCGGCCTGGTCCTACCCCCACACTTTTAATATTTTCAGTAGTTTCAACATGGCCATCGCACAGCTCTGTGAGTGTGAAACCAACTATTCTGTACCAACTTGGTACGTGTTACAGCCGAGCCGCCAAGGCAGTCTTCGCCTCAGAGATCTTCCCCCAGCAGAAACGCTCAGGAGCCAGGAGAGAAGACTTCGCTCACAAAAAAGACATCCCATATAAGCGTCGAACCCAAGACCGCAGCCAGTCCAGGTGAGTACCTTACATACCTTTTAGAAACCTTGCGAAGCCTACAACGGGACTCGGCTAGCGGGAAAGTTGATGTGAATTGGGCCTATGACAGTTTCCTGCAGACGATGATATGAATAGGCCCTATAACAGTTTCCTGAAGACACGATGGTGTGAATAGAGCATATAACAGTTTTTATAGAAGTAGGTGGCGCCCTTAAAGGGGTTATATGAACATATCACAGCCTATTTATATTATTCCTGGCTAACACATAAAATTATATGTGATGATGAGGTTGAGCTTCAATGAAATGTAACAGCACTCACCCGGACGGAGATCAAACTTGACCTTTGGTTTGGAAGTAAAGTTCTATATCACACACTCAACATTATTAGTGTATATCTTAGTAGGTTGCCTACGTATCAGGCAAAGAGCAGCCATTCTATGAACCCGGAGCTAGGACAAGAGCTGTTTCTAATATTGGTGCGTTTCACACAAGAGTCGTCAACAGGCTCGGAATTAAGGGAGGGTGACAGAGGCTAACGCCCCGGGGCATCCACAAACTGTTTAAATAAAGAGAAAATTGTCTCCATAGATTGCAGTCATGGTAAGACCTTTAAGAAAATGTATAACTTATGATAAGTTTATCAATTTTTATTTGTTCCTGACAAATACTACTTAGGAAAACAAATATTTCAAACTTTTTTTTTACGTCTATTATGGTGTCTAGCCTGTGTCCTGGGTCAGTTAAATATTTCAAACTGTGATTTTCAAAACATAATCAACGTCCTTAGATGGAATTATAAATATAATGTATTGAGAAGACAATATTTCTTTTAAAATATTTTTAACTTGGGATGACAACGATATATCGATAATTTATATCGATTTATTTTTAAAATTCAGTATTTTATTATTCATTATATCGATATAGTTCATGTATGGGGCTACGGTTTAAAAAGTTAGCGAATTAAAATAAATTGAACCATTTTTTGCTCTGCTATTTTTTTAACCGAGTCAACCTTTTTCTATTTTTACGATTTTCAACAGATAAATAAAACATTAGAAAGTGAAAAAAGAGGCGAATAAAAAAAGCATGACAGAACCGTGGCCACCTTAATACCACCGTTCCAGTTCTCCCAGACCATTGAAATACATTATATCGAAAACAACTAATAAATCGATATATTAGGGTAAATTGTCATCCCTATTTTTAACATTGAGTTTTAACGGTTAATTTTGTACAAAAAAGATGATGATATCAAAATTTTGAAAAGAAAACTATCTGTATAATATAGGGGCCTCCCATTTTTTACAGTCCCGTGCCCTCCACAGGTTTAAATCCGACCCTGGTCGACAACTACTTTTTAATCCAAGGGGCGAAGGGATGTAGATGATAACTTAGAGTAAGTGCACCCACATTTGTGTGTAAAAAGGTATGATTAAACCACGGTGGTCACACGTGTGGAGAACTACCCCACTCATTGCACCCGGCAGAATGTATATGGTTTGTCAAAATATGTTGAGTGGGTTGCTTGTATTTCAGGCGTGTGCACCAACTACCTGTGTGCACTAGAGCCCTCTATTGAGAGGATTTAATACTAACACGTTAACGGACTATCTGCCAGACCCATTGATCTCTATAATAGAACTGGATGGACATACACATGCACATTCCAAGGATAAAGGCGTGACGCTCAAGTGTATCGTCTGCTACACTGAGGGGGGGGACAGATTTAACGGTTTCTTTAAATGTTCTTATGCGAAAACATGTCTCTGATGAATAAAAGTGTTATTGTTTGAAAATAGTGAAGTATTATACCACACTTTCCTGAAGAAACATTTACATTAAAGGATATACAATCCAGTTTTACAGGTAATACTGTACAAATACGAATAAAACCTTAGATATTTCAATTTTTATGTAGTTATCATCAATGTTGTTTACAGTCTGCCACGACTACACTTATATTTAAAGTTGGTTATTAGCTTGTATATTGGTTTCATAAACCATATTATATTGAAAGTTCGATAAATATAATGAACAAGGTATCTTAAAACTTGATTACATTTGTTTGAATGACAAACTTTGAATAGTTGCCATGCATTCAAACTATCACTTAGGTTATAGGCTTGTAGAAAGTATTATTATAATAATACTGTGTTTTTTTTAAGTTGGCTCATATCTTTCAGAAACCATATTATGTTGAAATTTCGATAACTATAATGAAACAAGTTAGCTAAAAACTGTATTACATTTGTTTGAATGACACACTTTGTATAGAAGTCTTACGTTCAAATGATAATTTAGGTTATTGGCTTGTAGGAAGTACAGTATCTACTAAACCCTGATTTTAGTAATAATCTCAATCTGTAAGGCCTTATTTCTTACCGGAATACTATCACATATATAATATTTTGGTAGGATAAACGGCAATTTAAAACGGAAGTAGAAATTTCCTTCTGTAAGGTCTTTTATGCTAACTAAACACAACTATAGGGTAGGATTCTGGTACGAGATAAAGCCTTATAAGCGAGCTTCCTTCAAAAATCATCGTATATATTAGGCTACATCAACTTATTTAAAGAAAAAACTAACCAGTTTTGAACTTTTATATGCTCTTCAAAGCTTTAACTAACATATTTATTTAATTTAACTAGTCACACATTGATGTATCTCATGTATTCAATCAAATTAATGAACGATGTCAAAATGCCACATTTCCGTGTATGGGTGTAAGAGAGAAAGAGTTACCCGAAAGTTTCTTTCTCTCTCACACAATGGTATGCAGACGACAGCTCGAAAATTTCAGTCACAGATGTCCATCCAGTTATATTATAGAGATCAATGGCCAGACCTCATTGAACCGCCAACCAGAGCGCTCTTGTCTACTCTCAACTATAGTAGGATTCTAGTAAAAGGACTTTTCTAGAAAATACAAAAAAACTTAGTTAATTGCAGTAAACATTAATAAAATTTTCCTTTTTTAGTGTTATTTTATACACATTCATACATATCAGAAGCGAGAGCTAGATTACCATTTAACTTGACGTATGAATACATCCAATAAGCATTAGTAACTTTTGTAGCTTTCAGAATGGTTCTTACTATCGAAATAATACTATTAGGATCATTTCCAGGATCCAAACCATTTAAGCTTTGTTTTTAATGCTCCTCTGCGGACCAATGTCTTGGTTCATTTATAAATTATAAAGCCCGATTATTATTTATTATTCTATTGGAACATAGCAACACTTTTCACCTCCATCTTAGCGTGAATCATATTTTGAAATAACAAACCACTTGTCAAATAACGCGGGATTTCTTGACGTCTGTAAAACGTCTCAGCGCTCCAGCCCCCTGCGCACCCATCTTATTCCACGGATATATCGTCTACATACTCAGCGCTCCAGCCCCCTGCGCACCCATCTTATTCCACGGATATATCGTCTACATACTCAGCGCTCCA
>CABFWB010001188.1:0-94487 GCA_902151455.1 Timema bartmani
ACAGCAGCGCACCTCTGGTGAGGTGATAATACATGGAACTACTTGGAAGAGAGATTTGTAAAACCTCGAGATGTCCATCCAGATCTTAATACTTGAAACTCGCTGATCTCAACGTTATATCGAGCAAACCAAGTCCATCGGTCGCGCGATGCTCAGTTGTCAACAGGAAATAATACACCATTCTCAGCAGGATGTTAACCCGACACTGTTTCACTTCCAAGAAAATGTGCAAGCGTGGATTAACATCTTGCTAGAATAACTTTAAGATAATATGTTCCTAAATTATTTTGTCATTGCGTCTCACTACCCACTACCATATACAAGTTATATGTATAAATTACACTAATGTATGTGGGATAAGGTTGGTTGAATTTAAAGTATACCGGTACTTGCATTTTCATGGAGTGGAAAAACCATTTAGGAAGAACTACCCTCAACCTAGTACACCCGACCAGGATTCAAAACCTGATCTCCTTGTCATCATTAGTCCAGTCTAATGCAAGAATTGAGGCCTTAAGTCTCATATACATTGTCCATAAGCTTCATATCTGTATAGTCCTTAGCAATTTTAATCGAGTGTACACAGTCTGTGTCCTTAATCATATTACTGTGCCAATAAATAAGAAAGGTAAACACATTTGTCCAATAAAATACTTTGAAACTCGTCAATGGCAAGGAGCAAGCAGACGATACCCGGCTAGTAATTAGAACCAAAAACACAGTATTTTATGGGAAAAAATCCAAATATACTTTAAATGTAGACTAAGCGCTTTCACAATCAATATTTTTACCACATAAGTTTAAATATTAAACTTTTAATTACTAGTAGTTTTATCTACAGCTTGAAAATTCTAAATAAATAATAAACCAGTAGTCTGGTTGTAAGCAAAGCAAAGCAAATAACATTATTTTCATGTTTCCTATATTTATAATGCATATCTGGAATTATATTTGTAGTAGCTAATATAATTATTTATACCTTCTTTCTGAGAACTTGGTATTTCCTAGAAAATGGATTCCCAGAGTTTTTAGAGTTTCAGAAAAATTAAAATCATTTCATTTTGTATATGTGTCCATAGAAACTATTCATTTCGTTGCCATTAATGCTTTCCTTCCAATGTGCGCATCGATGATAACATACTTACTAAACATATTTCTATAAGGAAAACATTTTTTTGCTTTATGAGGTAATTGTATTATACTTGGAAGGTATAGGACAGGTGGATGAAAACATTAAAGCAACAAACACAATATTATGGCTTTTACAATGAACGGCAGAACACAGTTCACAATTTACACTACTGCCATTGGAGAAAGAGGTTATGGTTCTCTCTTCAAGAAAATTGATTGTAAATGTTCAATTACCCTACATAGGTTTCATTCTATCGGAACTCATCAGGAGTGTCAAACTCACAACGCAGCTTCCTAAAAGAGGAAACCAAAAAACACTAAAAGGGAGAAAAAAGAATTTTGTAAAGAATGATACAACACTTAGACAGGAACATTGGGTGTTAACTATAAATTTTCTTCAAGCGGTTGCCATTACCTCTGTCCAATGGCAGCAATATGAAACTATATTGTGTTTGTTCCTTTTATGTTTTTCTGTCCACCTTTCCTGTACCTTCTTCAAAATATAATTCTCACTACATAGCACTTGGTTATTTATATTTCTCCATAATGAGTAGTTCTTAGAAAGTTAAAAGTTGATACCTTCTACAGATTGATGTGGACTAAGGACTTACAGATCAGGTCTCCGTGGACAGAGAATCTGTTTCTGTGTCATCAATCTCTTATGGACCATACACCTGTAGACAGGGCTTGAGACCATTTAAATATCAATAAAGATAAAAGAAGGTAAAGCAGATAATATCAAAATATTAAATTTTGTGCAGTGAAATGGTTTATTTTACTTAACATTACATTACTTTTTTTTTACAATATGCTAATTTATTTACACGATATCAGTCAATAGTTGTACATTACTCTAGCAGTAAGAACAGAATATCTTGCCAATTTGATGATCTAAAACAATCTGAAATATTAACTTGAATATCTTCATCAAATCAATTAGAACTCTTCTACCTGCAAATAAAAACCCTTATAAAAGCACGTTACAAAAAAACTTTATAAAAATAATGTATACTATAATTTTCAAATTTGGTAATCTATATAAAATTGTATTTATAATTTGAAGTTTCACATTATTCTTTTGGAGTTTTAAAGCAGCCTAAGTTTGACTGAACAAAAAGTCTTTGATCTAGAAGATGAGATTGAACATTGATAAAACCTTTTGACTAAAAATACATTAAATTGTTTTCTATAGTCCAGTGTTTCCCAAACTTTCGCAGGTCAAGTACCCTTCACGGGGCTACGACCTAGCCCCTGTACCCCTTCCAGCTCTTCATATGTTGTTACAAATTTTAATAAAGCCCAAGGGGTAAGTTGAACAAAGCCGCAGTTGAGGGAAAGTAAAGCATATTAAATTCCATGACATTGTGTCAAAAATCTGTTATTTTTACGGGTGTGTGACTCCAAGAGTTAAGAGTTGAGTTTTAGTAGCTGCTCGAACTCAACTCAAAGATTTATTCTAAAACTTGAAATATTTGAGTACTCAGAATTTTCCATCTTTTTCTCAGAAATTCATAGTTTAATTAATTTTATTCAATTTTAAGATATAATTTCATAGCATATAGAGTCCCTCAATAGTTCCTTCTGTCTAGTTAAAAAAAATTTTTTACACTTATATTAAATTTGTTTAGAAAAATTCTAATTTGTGTGATTATTTTTTTCACAAAAAAAAAGTAATTCTTAAAAAAATTATATGTACTTATTTATGGTTTATTCATGGATCTAAATTACAGAAATTCAACTTGAAATATTTCTTATACTTCAGATATTGCTCTAACTAAAAATACCTTGTTTTCATTCAAACTCCTTGGTTGTGCCTCTGAGGGTACGCATACCTTAGTCTGGGAAACAATGTTATCTCCATCTCAGTAACCTGTCACGGTGCAGAGGTAAAGAACTGACCTCGACTTGATGTACAAAGTACCAATGACAATGCCATTCAGAAAGGGTTCACCCCCGTTAATTTACACACATGATAAGCATACAAAATACAGGAATGACAAGTCCAAGAATTTATTTCAAAACGGCATCTAATTTGTAAGTTCTGCAAATAGTTTATTAATATATATTTTTATAAAGCACATAGCAAAAAAAATTATATATATATATATATATATATATAAATATTGTTGATACCATAGTAATATTACATCATTTTTTATTTTGTTGCACAGACAAATAAAAATATAATTTTCAAAACACTAACATAAAATCAGTACAGTACATGTAAAATAGTTTTGGAACAAGATTACTGGTCCTTTCATGTAATTGCTTTAAAAATCTAGATTTTTTTTTTCTCTTAAAATAGAGGATTCATGAACACACCTGTGTAAAACACAACATAATGAACATACATATAACATTACTTGCTTGTCAAAATCATCCCTTTTTTTCCATAAGAAATTTAAGCACACAATACACACATTTTTTTCCTGTACATAATTCAGTAGACTTTCAGTGAAAATGATGCCAACCATTATGAAATAACTAGCACATTAGCTATTAAGATCATTAACACAGGCATTGTCTTTGGAATAGTTAATGTTATCAACATATATAAAATTCCTCTTGGAAAAGTTAGTTAATGTCTCAATTAGTTTGAGATTGATGCAGCTTATTTGTTAAATTATGAATAATATCACTAAAACATCAATTTAAATATCCCGTAATCAAAGCGGTTTTAAATGTGTTACCGGTGATGTTAGAATACTTGTATCTCTACTGCATATGCATCTCTCTAAATCAATGAAAAATATAAGCCGAGCTCTCTTCAGTTTACTCACAAGTTTTTATGATTGCTACTAGTTTTCCTAAGAGCAGCCATCACATGGTTCTAGTCAACTTGCACTGAATTAAGTACCCAAAAAAGTCCTGTGTATACAAGGCATAATACGCTGTCTAAACCGTCCATTCCAGATGCAACATCATGCCTTAACAAGGGAGTGTTAATCATTGCTTGATAAGTATGCTGCCATTAGACATATTGTGGCAAGGATGTTGAGATATTGACATCTTGTGGCAAGGATGTTGCCAAATTGACATCTTGTGGGATTTGACATTTTATTAATGATGAGCCTTCAAAAGCATGAACAGCTGTTTCTCCCACCTTCACTTAGACTTGGAATCTATGTAGAAAAATAGAGAGATTATTTCGAGTATCGAGCTTTTGTTTTCTGTTCAAATTACAACCACTTAGATTATGCTAAATCCCGGGATATTATGACCTATAAAATTGTGCTTAGTTTTAACACAAAAAAAATTATTGGTAAAAAGATTTTAATTTGTTTTAAATACAAGAACATTTACAAACATTGGCACTTGTACAGGTGTTGTGTAAAGTGGCAATGCAACTTGGTCATGATTTGCTTCTGCTTAGGACGGTTCCTACATAGCATCCCAGTGCTTTCAAGTCGAAAGAATTTACTAAAATAATATAGTTGGCAAGAAATTTGTGCCCACTGATTAATATACTAGATAAAGTTTTATGGCATAAAGAAGTGTCCACTTTTTATCAATACAGTAGAAGCCCAAATTAGTGCGGTTGTTGGGGGACATACTCCACCCCCGCGTTAAGCTTAACTGCAGTGTTTCAGAATACTAATACAGTAATAATGATTATTTTTCTTCAGGAAACATACACTCCACCACATTAAATACAAATCCGCATTATATCGGACCACGCTATATAATGCTTCTACTGTATATGAGACATGCAATGTACTATGGATTAGTAACATTTAACAAATTCCAAGAACATTTGAATAATTTACACGTTCATTTAACATAACAAATAAGATTAAAAACTAACTTTTTTTTGCATTGATGAATAAAAAAATGTGTACACAATATAAATAATAACAAAAAAAAAATCATACACAATATAGTATAGAAAATAAAACTAAACAGTCCATCTGACAAGAAAATCAAAAGCCATACATTTAACACACTCCCAGAAAAGCTGCAACAAATCTTAAACTTCCACACACATACTACTTGTCATGGAAGTCAGCAAGATGTGGAAGTTTAGTCGAAGATAAAGCCATAGAATCATCAGGAAATTCCATACAAGCAGTAGTGTCATGGAAGTCAGCAAGATGTGGAAGTTTAGTCGAAGATAAAGCCATAGAATTACCAGAAAATTCCACACACGCAATAATGTCATGGAAGTAATTAAGATGTGGAAGTTTTGTCGAAGAAAAAGCCATAGAATTTCCAGGAAATTCCATATATATAGTAATGTCATGGAAGTCAGCGAGATGTGGAAGTTTTGTCGAAGATAAATCCATAGAATCACCAGGAAAGTTTCTAAAACTACATAATTTGTTACATTTAAATTAGTTGATATGGTCTGAAATATATATTTTTTTTATTGTTTTTGACAGTTTATGCTACTGTTTAGTAGTGCATGAAGCTGGAAAGCCATTGCTATAAAATTTTGAAAAACATTTAAAAACATTATTTTAGTCAAAGATGAGTCAAATTCATTTTTTCTCGAATCCTAATTGTAGAAAATCTTATAAGAAAAAGAGGTAAACTCTTCCACATTACTATCAGGGCTGTGGAGTCAGAGTCGTAAGAAATTTTGGGTGGAGTCGGAGTCAGTAGAAATCTGACTTCAAAATAAAAACTTAGAAATTATAATTAGGTAAAAAAAAATGGTGAAGTGTTACATATTATGAAGCATTGCTTTGCACGTAGCTGAAACATGGACCATAGGTAAAAAGAGAATACATTTTTGGAAAGTTTTGATATGCAGATAGAGGATAAAGCGGATGGATCAGGTGACTAATGAAGAGGTCAACTGGATGGGTTACATTAAGATAAGAAATGTCTTATTGACATATATATTTTATGTTTTATGGACTTAAGTAGCCTAATGATTCCCGTGGTGGTGATGAAATGTCCGGTGTTATTATTTTAGTATTTAGTATTTTAAAATTTTAATATATATTAGTTAGTAATACATTTACTATAGTAAAATTATTTCATTAAAGTAAATTTTTTACTACCTACTAATTAATATATGCATTTGCCATTGATAAAGTGGGAATCGAAGGTTTAACCTACAGACTCCACAGCCCTGATTACTATGAGTTATTTTCTTCGATGAGGGACGGGGGAAAAAAACCCCGAATAAGATTCAAATTTGGGATTCATAGGCGAAATGAATATTCAGATTCAAATCATGTCTAATTAAATTATATGTTTAACAATGAGGAAACCCAATGGATAAATGATTATACAATAATATGAATTGATAAGGAAAGATAGACTAATCAAGTGAAATATAGGAAGAATCCACTGCACAATTAATGTGACCTAATTTTACTTTATCCTGGCTTCTATAGTAGAAAGTCACACACAAAAAAAACACATTTAAACTGGGAAGGGATCTTCCTTAAGGATATTCGAGATATCAGATTCAAGACTCAAATCCTTAAAAAATAATTCTTTCAATTTTTCAGATGAAAGTTGTATTAGAGCTCTAACACTTCTTATTTGTGGTTCATAGCCAATTATAATTATTGGATGAACTTAGCGACCAGATCCCAGACCAGAAATATAACATATGACTGAATGTATGAATGTTATAATGAATGGATTATAAAAAAGGATGTTAACATATAGTTACTATTTTTTTTCCTTTTATGTTCATAATTTTTCCCAAGATTCGGATTCAAGATTCGAAGGTAAATTGGTGATACAGATCCGTAAAATAAAGAATTTGACCCAACTCTAGATTTAATAACAAATTATTATATTTTGACATTATTGCTTTTATCAAAAAAAGATAGAGTAAATTAGTGTTTATCCTAGTTTTTTTTTTTTTGACAAAGACAACAATACCAAAACATAAAAACTTAATGTTTAAATGTGTGTGTGACTATTTCTACTTTATAACAAAGAAAGAAAGAAAAGAAAGATAGAAATAAAGATAATCACCTTTGTGCATTGAATTCTTCCCACATTTTCCCCTCTTCCCCTAGGTGGACTTTATTCACTCAGTTTTCCCTTCAATTAAGGCGAATTTAGTACACAAATTTTTATCTAAGAGAATCACTCCATTCTTGCTGATGCTGAACAAGAATGGGTTTGAAGACAACCTGAGGGTTGTGTACCCAAATGGGGAGACCTAGAGTGGCTTTCTAGAGTGTGTGTGAAGGCAATCACTATCGCCCACATGGCATCAGGACACATTGAAACAATCTTGTTGAAGTGGACATTCCGGTTGAAACCAGGAGTCAGATTTACACAGCGACACACCCAGAAGGAGGGACATGAAATATCAGGAGTGTGAAAGTACTAAAAAAATTTAAGTTTGATTTAAGTTTTAGTACTTGTTCAAACTTGGTCTGAAATTGTTTCCCAAAACTTGAGAAAATTTGAATAAGTACTTGAAAATGTCGAGTTTAATTGATTTGATTCAATTTTAAGATATAATTTCAAAGTGAAGTGAATTCCTCACTATTTTCTTTTATATTTTATATTTAAAAATGTATGTCTTTTATAATTATATTAAATTTTAGTTAAAAATCTGAATGTGTGTGATAGCTATTTTCACCAAAAAAAATATATATAATATATATTATTATTAAAAATGTATTTTTTGTGTTTAAGGTTTGTTAAAGAACTCCAACTTGAAATATTTGTATTATAAATATTGGTCTATATTACTCCAACTCAAATACCTTCTCACACACTTCTATGAAAAATGTATCAAAGCTAATATTTCTAAACTTTTTACTAATTGTAAACTTTAGATGCATTTTTAATATGTACGTACAATGATATACCTTGTGACTACCATGCCATCTTAGCTTACAATTTAGCCAATATATTTGGAACATCTAAAGTGTTTTAAGCTTTTTTTTAAAAAGTTAAGCTGCTCAAATCTTACAGTATTCAAGAGAAATTCGAGATTCGTAAAAATCTCAAAAAAGTTTTTCAAATACAATTTATGAAGAACTTCACTTGATATAACAATTTTAAACAATTGGTGAAAGGAATTATATAAACTTGTGAAGTTTGGAGGGTAGCAAAATAAAAAATCAGACATTTTACTAATATTATTGATTTAGAAAAAAAAAAAAAATATTTTTGTCGTTTGTGACATAATAGACACGATGTGCATATAACCCAGAATTGGTAGTTAGACAAGGTGATGTAAAGACATGACAAAGAGCATAGCATTTTTAAATCCAATTTTAAATATTTTCACTTTGACTAAAATTGTACATTTTTAAAGAATCGAACATTCAACCCATATCTTAAAAAAATAAACCTAAGGGAAAGAGAAAATCCTCTCGTCCTCCACATTCCTCCTTCCTTTCCACGAGTATGCAAAAGGGATTCTGAAATTTACACCATTTCCTGGATATAGCGCGGGTTTGCAAGATAGGGATCAGACCAGCGTTAAGACGATATAACAGATGACTCGATTATTTTCTAAAATAGTGATTATCCAATAAACTAAAATAAAAACTCTTCTAATATTACACAATGAGCACGATAAAAATAGCAACCTTAAACACAAGCAGGCTTTAGGGAAAGAAAATGATAAAATAAATAAAATTTAATACACAGTGTACTAATCTACACTCCATTTACCCTTAAAGGTAGGGCCTAGTAGTCTTACCTTGAGAGATTAAGCTATGGCCCTATCTCAAAAACTATACCATAGTGGAATAATACAAGGTAAGATTACTACCTTTCGGGGTGGATGGAGTGTACATACTGTATGAACAATCACGATTTTAGATTTCATTTTCATGTAAAACAATAAGACACTATTATAAAAATATTCAACAAATTTATTTAATAATTTCTTTAAAATGTCAGTGAATTGTTGTTTCTAATGGGAGTTTTTTTAAGATGCTATATTTTAGTGGAACTTCATAACCTTTCCCTTTAGAAGAAAACCGAATAAGGAAAAACCAGGGGTATAACAAACAGTGTTATAACCGGGGAAATCCTTGGGTTTAAAAAAAGGAAGGGATATAAATAAATTCAACTTTAAAAAGTAACAAAGAATCACTACCCTATTATATTGTAATGAGAACACCCATATTTAAATTTGCAACGGCCGCTAAGGTAACCAAAAGCATATTCGAAATAGACAGAGATTATTGTATACATCAAACACATAATCTTAACGAGAATGTTCTTGAATATAAAAAATCTTGCTCATCACAAGAATTTTGGGGACACTCATTGGTGTATTGTATTGCGCCTAAGTCTCAATTAGCACCATATATATTGTTTTGTATATATTAGTTAGTGTAGTACTATCAACAAATCCCATGAAACTAACTACAATTTTGGAAAGTAAATTTTTATTCTAAGCAAAGCCCCACCCAGATTTTTGTTTTCTAAAGGTGGTAGCGGTAGGCTTCTACCTTAGGTGTTTTATGCGTATGTCTCCCAAAGAGGAGCCGATAAGGATCTTTTTTTTACCATTTAATTTCTATTTTAAATTTGTTTTACCTTACTAGTCTAGGGGGATGCGGTGGAGGGGGTGAAGGAGCATAAAACAGCCACTTTATCCTATCTGTTCGGTCTTGGTCCCAAGAAAAGGTTTCTTGCCATTTTTGACAGGCGCAAATCAACGTTTCATTTCAATAAGTTCTTGTAATGCCATCTATCAAAGAACCAATGAACTTTTAGCGAGTCTGAATACTTCATATTGAAGCTGAAAAATGGAGCTACCAGTTCAATACTATACTATGACCATGAATAAAGTAATAAATGAGTAGCGAAAATATTTGTCAGATAAGAGCATAAGAGTATAAAAATGGCTGACAGACCTGCACAGATAGTTGTGCTAAACACGCACCAGGGAATGGGTTAATAATTTATTCAGCTGCAGTATATGAGCTGAGCAGAACACATCAGGGATGAGAATATTGACTGTTTTTAGGAACTCAATTTCAAAATTACCTAAAAATAGTGGCAAGCTTAGAAAAAAATAAAATCGTACTCCCGATAGTCGGCAACTTAGAAACTAGATTAGAGATAAGCCAGACATTACATCCCAATGGATTTTTTGCTACATCAGCATTTTCATAACTTAAAATTATTTATTATTTAGTAATATACTCGTTTACAGACAAGACTCTTGTCTGGAGAAAATTTCAAGAACCAACCTTGCTTTGAGACACTTGTTTCAAACTGAATCTATCTGTGGTGACCAATGACTCTTAGCTCGAAGATATTTGGAGAGCCTCGTCAGTTTCTGGAACCAAACTTTATAACTTCAGCTAACAAGTATTAGAAGAGGTACTTCCATAAAAACGTAAAATTTTTCTAATACACTAATGCAGAAAAGTGTTAAATTGCAAACTATAACAAACAAAGTAAATAAATGAATTGTCTTTTTAACAACTTATAGGGTTAGAATGAAAACTCATGATTGCTGGAAGGGGTGTACAAAGAACAAACTTTCAAAACTTTGAAACTTTCAAAACTTTGAAACTTTCAAAAGTTTGAAACTTATAACTTTAAAACTTCAGACTTGACTATGCAAAAAAATTTACCTTTGAGTTCACTTAAAAAAACTTTGCCAGTTAAAATATTCATTTATGTTAAATTGAGTGCCTAAGTAAGAGAAGGGTCTATGCCACATGTGCTGTGGTGGGGGAAGCGTTGTTTGCAGTCGACCTGTTGTTCTGCTTGTAAACAGTGCCCATTCATAACTTCAAAATGTTGAGTGCTGATGAAAGTAATGATGTTAGTGGAATTAAATCTAAAAAACAAAGATAAATGGAAGAGGAATGTTGTAAAAATACTTAGAAACAGTGGTGAAAGTTCCGTTGGTGATAAAAATAAAAAAACCTTACGAGCAAAAAGACGGTTGTGACTAATAAAAAGTGAAAGTGCTAAACAAGGTTGGTATGAATTCCATACTCTTTCAGATATAGACAAGGACAATCTTTTTATGGAATTCTATAAATTAGGTGATTCTAACATACAAAATGCTTTTTTGCTGGGACTCATAAAAAGTAGCTGCTGTAAAAGAGCATACAAAAACAAGAGAAATAATGCAGATGAAAGCAGAAGGAAGGTAACTTATACTTTTTTTTAATGAAGATGGTAAAGATGTAAGAATATATCTATAATCTTTCACTGACATGTTTTCTATTACTAAGAAACATGTTAGATTAACCAGGTCTGGTGATAGGCCTACTGAAATTGAAACCATTAGACCTACAAGTGATGAGTCAAATGAAAATGAACAAAACCAACCGCTTGAATCAAGTATGTTACTACCGCATTTAGATAAACGGGGCAGGCATGGTAAGCATGTTAGATAACTTGCCGATCCTCAAACTGATTTTGTAAGGAAACATACAGCAGGAAAAAAAAAATCAAAACAAACATTTTATTAGAAGTGTTTCATCTGTGGCTGAAATGTATAGACTTTATCTAAATGAACAAATGTAGAGACTTTATTTAAATGAACATGCAAAACAATCAGATATAGGCCCGCCTGTAAAGTATGAAAAATACTTAGATATTTTCAACCAATGCTTTAGTATTGGTTTCAAATTACCCCCTATCGAACAACTGTTCGGTGTGTGATGAATGGACATTTAAGGATGAGGATGACAGTCCCTATGCTATTCACTTACATCAAATGAAGGCAGAACAAGGTTACAGATTATTGTCAGACGCTAAGCGAGACTCACAAAAACTTTCTTTTGAATATTGCATCATAAATTATGATCTACAACCAGCAATGCCACTGCCTAAGATACCTACTGAAACTGTATTTTATTTGAGGCAGTTAAGGGTGTATAACACAGGGTTCATGTGTATGTGGTCAGAAAACGTAGCTTCTCATGGCTCCTATGAAATCGGGTCTTGTGTGTATAAAATGGTATCAAACTCGTTTGGTACATGATAAAAAAAGTTGGGTTTTTTTCCCCCAGACTTATGCAGTGGACAAAATAAGAACATGATTATTTTTACATTTTATTATATTTTGGTCCACATTGGGAAGTTTGATGAAATCATACATATTTTTCTTGTACCTGGGCAGTCATTCTTGCCCAGTGACAGTGATTTTGGTGTCATAGAAAAGAAAGCTCGAAAAGTTGACTACTTGTTTACTGTAAATGATTGGAAAAAAGTTGTTAGAAAAGCTGGGGTAAAAAACCCATTTACAGTGGTCGACATGAACAGTTCAGATTTTTTAAACCTAAAAAAAAAAACTACTAGATACAATGGTGAAAAACAGTACAAGTGAAGTAAAAGGAAAGTTGGCATCAGAGACGCTACATCAGTAAAAAGTGTCCAAAGGCAGTCTTGGGTACATATTTTTTAAATACACTTACAGAGACATTAAAACATGGACTAAGATCCGTATGTTTAAAAAACAGCCAATTGTAGAAAGAATCTAATGAAGGAATCACTCACGACAAAAATGTTAAAAGAGGCTTTAAGTGAAGTGCCTAAACTTTATCCTGCAGGAAGAGAAATCAACTCCCTCAAACATCATGATTTATTTTTACTCTTGCCTTTCATACCTGCTGTGTATCATGGCCTGTACAACAGCTTGAAACCCGTAAAGGCAAAGGGATGCAAAGAGGAAGAAAATGAGTAAAGTGGCAGTTTTTGTAAACAGCTTAAAATTCTTCTTTTTTAAATAGTGACCTTTAACTTTAAAAAACTTTTTTTTTTTACAAAACTATTTTCCCAACTACCCTGACATTGTTCAATTGCAAATTAGGCATTTTTTTATTTTAAAAGAATATTTTAGTGGGATTTGTACTTAGTCTAATAAAACATATTTTTCTGAAAACTTTGTTTGTTATCTTACTTAGGCACTCAATTATTGCCATTTGAAGCCGTTTTGTACATGACAACTCAATAAATTTGGGGTAAGTAATTGTTGCAGGTTGTGATTTATCAAATTAAATGAAATATTACAAACAAATGTGAAATAAAACCAGGAATGGGCCCTTCCCTTGAATCTCTGAGTATATTCAAGATTCAAATCGAGTGAAATTTGTTTTGGAGCTCTAATACTCCTTATTGATGGTTCAGAACCTAATTATAATTAAAGGACAAACTTAACAACCAAACCCCAGGTAAGTGATTTAATATGTGACTGAATGTATAAATGTTATAATAAATGGATTATAAGAATTTAGTTACTATTTGTAATTTATATTATTTATATTTCCTTTTATTTTCATAATTTTTTACAAGATTTGGATTCAGAGGTAAATTGAAGATTCAAATTCGTTAAATAGTGAATTCGACCCAACTCTAAATAGTTTTCTGCACACCCCTTCAAGGATTAGCTGCATTAAAATAAACTATTACGTTACAACACAAAACAATACATTTAATGAGAATCACACATAACCCCTAACCCTATGCAACGACATGATCTAGCTACACCAGTATCTTTTTAACACACACAAGTGTGAGTTTGCGCCATTCCCTATCCCACTAAAGTGCACACTATCATCCATTTAGAGCATTAGTGTGCCCTTAACTTCTATAATAAACATCCATACAATTTAACTCAAGAATAATTATAGAAGACGGCACCAGATTGTTCTCTAGAACAACCCACTTATATCCAGTGATGCACCCACAAATTTTCCTTTGGGGTGTGGGGGTTGGGAGGGGAAAGGGCAAAAAATCAAGGTTGTGTCCAGAAATAATTCTTGGAAGCTTTTTGGAATAGTTCTTGTCAGGAAATTTTTTAGTAATTGGTTTCCTCTAGAAGATATTTGGAGTGGTCCTTTGCTGGAAAATTTTTGAAAACTAATATTGAAGTCTTGGGACAAGGGGGAGAGGACTGCTCTCCTTTGGGTGCGCCACTGCTTCTATCTATCGTTCATCTTTATCAGTGTTACTCTATGCCGTTACTTACAGCTTCCCTCTCCTGAATGTACCGTGTGGTGGATGCAGAACAGGTGGGCAGACTCATGATTTCAACACACTCCCAACTTATCTAAGCTAAAACTTGTCGGCTTCTAAAAGCAAAATACATTATTTTCACTTAATGACCTATCTTAACGAAGAGTTTTATTTCAAGTAAATTTGACTGCATGTAAAAATGTTAAACTAGTTAAACTATAAAAACGTGAATATATCCAAATAATGCTATTAAAAATTGTTCCATTGTTATATAGTACTGAATAATTTACCAATATATTATTTAAAATTCCTTTGCAAGTATTTTAAAAACTCAGCAATAATGTTGATTGGCCATTTTGTTGTTAATAGGGGTGTGCAAAGCTTTGAAATGTTGAAGGGCCAAATCTCCTTCACTTTGACACCTGCATTTTCGAAACATTTCAAAGGAAGAAGAAAATGTATATTTATTATGAACATCTTTGAAATATATCACTAAACATGACATATTTCAACATATATTTACTTTTACAACAGCTGCTAACCAAATTTTTTTAACAATGACTAGTGATTGAATAACATCTATAGTGTAAGCATAAATACATTCAGATATGTCACCATAAAATAATATATTGTGCTTAGTTATTTTCTCAAACTTTTTTTTAACTTGATATACTTAATAGATAGTTTAAAAATAAAAAGTAGTGTGATAGCAACGAAAACCTTATCTTTGTCTTCATCTATTCTTTGCATATAAAAATTGACAACTTTCACACACCCCTAGTCATTACCTAATTAAAAAATAAAGAAAATTTAAAATAGCTTCCTTAACTTCAGATAGGGACACAATAACACTGACTGTGATATGATTTCAAAGACTTTTCATAAGTGCTTTAAATTTGTGGCGGTCAAAGGTAGATATACATTTATTTGTAGAATCTTAGTGATAAAAGCTATGCGGTGCGACCCTCTTTACCGGAGACAAGGTTCCGCCAACCGTGTTATCCTTCTTAAAACTGTATAAAAAAGACATTTTATGGAAAGGTATTAGTAGTAATATCGAGTCAACGAACCAAGAGACATTTAAAATTCGATAAATTTGCATTGATTCAAATGTGGATAACATCAACGAGAGAGCTGCCGCTCGGTGTTTCTCGACTCGTGGACGCTGGAGACGCTCAGAGGCTCCGGATGTGCCGCATCCGCCGAAATAACAGACAGCAGGAGGTGAGTCCACTGCCAGCTTTGGCCAGCTCAGACATGTTCAGGGTCCGCTTCGGGAAATCTATTCTTTCTGCAAAGACCTGCGCAAGGACACACGAAAATCAAGTTCGCAACCGAGATCTTGTTGGGGTCAAGAGAAACGAGGCAAGTCTTATTCATTGGCTAGTAAAGGTTAAAGGCAGATGGGGTCTAGGTTCCACCTCCACCCCCCTTCCTACTGGAAATTGATGAATCTTTCATAAATGGTGTCCCACAAAAACACACATAACTTTAATAAGTAGAAATTTTTCTATCCATTTTATATGTCACTATTCGAATAATTAATTTTTTATTTTAGGTATTTAAAGATTATTTTCTGAACTTACTGATTATAACAGGACACAACTCATAAACTAACTTAAATCTATAACATACACAACATCCAGCATCCAGAACTGTGAAAAGGAAATCCCACATTTCCCCAATGACACATTTTGGCCATGCCAGGAATCAACTTGGAACTCTGAGCTCAGTAGGTACACCTACTACCGACTGATTTTTTTTATCGGCGCGTCTTACCCCCTGTTCAGGCTATTTGAATTTATAATTACTCTAATGAGATAGAGATGAAGAAAAAAGCAGTTTAGAGGTTATCTACCGGCATTTGTATGGAAGGAAGTGGAAAACTATTTTAGGAAAAAAATACTCTCAGTAGGCCTAACTAGGATTCAAACCCTGGTCTACCCGTCATCAGTAGGCTTGTCTAACACGAGGTGTGATGCCTTATAGACCATTAAGCCAATGAACTGGGTACTGATTGAGTTCAAGTGTCGGACACTAATTAAATATTATTTTAATAATCACCTACAAGATGGATTGTTTAAAACCTCCCGTTGTAAACACTATCCTGTCAACATTTCATACAGCAGATTGTTTCTAGGACATCTAATAGGGTATCGAAGATCAAAGGATGTTTCTTTGAATGAAGCTAGTTGCAGAAAGATCGTATTTGAGGAATGCATGCACATTCCGCCCCAAATATATATTGTTATATAAAAATAACATTGACATATTTTGACAACTTTTAAGTGGACTCCCTTCTTTCCTCTAGAAAAATGAGCTTAATACACCATTGGTCTTATTAATATAGAGCACCCATGGTTGGAAGGTTGGTATCTGACAGCTAAAAGAAGGTTCTTTATTGCAATCATTGATTTAAAATCACTAGTAACATCAACATTATTTGGAAATTATTATTATTGTCTTACTAACACTAGTCGAACTTGGTTATAATGTCATCAAAGGAGCCAAACAAATTTTGACGTTACATCAGAGTGATGTTATAAAAGAGGTACTAACATAACACTTTTAATAGCTTGTAAGAAAGGAAATTTACAGTAAAATTCACTAATCCAAACTCACGGCGTACATCAGCCCTTTTTCGTCCACTTTCACATACTCTAATGACACGTACTTTCTCTTAAATAAAGAGAATTTTTCTTTTTGTACTACAACTTGCCATGATTATAAAAAATGTAGGCTTACATATAATGACTACCAAAACTAACGTTGAGCTTATAAAACACGAAAAAAAAAGCACCTTGGCTTTGAGCTTAGACACGCACACGAGACAGTTTCAGCCAGCTCAGTGACAATGAAGGAGGGTTAGTCATCTCTTCATTTTGACCTTGAAGTGCCCATTATTCCCACAACCCTCTCCCTGACTTTGTTTTGCCATTCAGTCTATTATTATACAGGCACACTGTATGACCAGTATACTCCCAGCTTGCTATTAATATACCTCTGTAGGAATAGGCCATTTTTTTCAGTATTTTTTTTACATATACGTACATTTAAATACAATTTAAAGCAAAATATCTAAGAAGTTTTGACGCTACAACCGAGTAGTAATGACGCTATAACCTTAATAGATGACAGTTTGACCGGACTGCTGAAAAAATGACGCTACACCCGAGTTGATGAAATAGCCGAGGTCGTTATAACCAAGTTTGACTGTATATTATCAATGAAAAGTGTTAATAAACAATCTAATAATACTTCCCTAAGGATTACTGTGTAATTGCCATTTTTGTAACTTATTGAAAGAATAATATATATTAATACAACTAGTATGTTTTTTGTTTTACTGTTGTGGCAACAAGAGATATTATAGAACATTAAATAATCAATTAAAAAGTATTATATTCACACTTGTATCTTGTTATACAAAATATTAGTTTTAAAATAAAACATTTTTATTTTGTAAATAGTGTAAGAACACAACTGCCTTGCCGGTTTGTATGATGTCATCAACCGCCTCTGTTTCAGCTGAGCTTGCCATCTTGATTTAACACCGCATTTTAGAAATTCTCGTTTGAAAAGCATTTTTTTAAGTGAACCACAGACATGGATTCCACAACAACAACAAAATCCAAATGATTATTTTCATAATTTTGTGTTTCAATGATGTAAAAATGTTAAGTGATTAAAAACAAATTGTTTGTGTGAATGTTATGACTGGCCGAAGGTAACAACAAATCAAAATATAGTCTTGCAGATCGTATGGTTTGGGGAATGGCTATATGGTAGCTTTTCCTAGCTGTCAGATACCACCTATCCTGTCATGGATAGCTGGTCTACGATCTTTGAAATTACTCATTGGAGTATTGTATTTGACTCTAAGCCAGAACTTTAAGGTCTATGTTTATCTGGCATGGTGATGGACCATCATAATCATCAACTGTTTCCAGCCTGTGGCTGGGTCAGTTTAGTAAAATACCTCTATCTTTCCTTCTATTGCGTAAGAGACCTGCTATGGAGAAGAGAAAAGCCCTTAAAGTGTAATAAAGTGTTGTACAGGACGTACTTTGTACCCACTGTCACATACACAGCAGAAATATGGATAGTGAATGTAAGAGAGACTAAGAAAGTGGAGGCCATGTGAATAAAGTTTGTGAGGAGCATGTTAGCTGTCACGAGGAGAAACAAGATTAGAAATGGCATTATTCGGGGGTACAGGGAGTACATGAGATAGTAGAGGAAGCAAGACTGAGATGATATGAACATGTAATGAGGATGGAAAAAGACCGGATCCCAAAATTTTTTTTGGAAATGAAGTTTGAAGGAAAAAGACCTCAAGAGAGGCCAAGAAAGAGATGGGAGGAGCAGATAAGAGAAAGTGTTCAAGTGAGAGAAGAATGAAAGAAATTAAACGAGGAAGAATTTGGCATGGTGATAATAATTAAATCTCTACTGTATCAGTAGATCCTAAGAACTAATAACCCTGGTGGCACTTTTATAGACCATAGCCAAGATTCTCATTGAAATATAGTTGAAAATTTGCACGGAGTACGGGAATCAAACTCTAGACCTTTGGTTTAGTACTCTAATATTCCACCAGTGAACTAATTAGGGTTCGTCTCAAGTGCTTAGGATCATTATTTTATCAATGTATCTGATGATCATGTGAGATTATCAGTTTAATGGCAGGGTGGCCACCACAAAACTTTTATTATAAAAATTCCCTGACTTTTCTTTATCATCATCATCATCTTCCGACGTTTCCGCCACTGCGGGTTGTCTGGCACATCCTCTTCCATTCCTGTTGATCTCTCTCAACTTCTCCCTCAGCCACGCATCTCCAGTCTGCTCGTTTAGCCTGTCCTTCTGTGTTTGGTCCATTCATCTTGTCCGTGGTCTTCCAGAAGTTCTACCCTTCTCTTTTTTCTGCAAGACTTTCTTAGGCATTCTATCTTCCTCCATTCTCATATAAATTCCCTGACTTTCCCTGTCTCTAGTCACCATTATTAGTAGCTACCAGAAACACAAACATCGGTAACTTGGAACGGCATTACATTATAGTGTATTGTGTATAATGCAAACCATGCACAATCAAAAATTGTACATTTGGCCGCATAGATGTTGAGCCAGTGTCACCGATGGCTGTGTTTCTAATGGCCACTAACTAGCCGACCATATAGCATGCATGATCC
This sequence comes from Timema bartmani, assembly GCA_902151455.1. Classification (NCBI taxonomy): domain Eukaryota; kingdom Metazoa; phylum Arthropoda; class Insecta; order Phasmatodea; family Timematidae; genus Timema; species Timema bartmani. Next base: position 19,194 of record CABFWB010001188.1, read on the forward strand.
ATCACAAATTCTGGCAAACTATAAGTGAAGAATAACTCTAAGCACGGGACAAATTCTGGATAGCTCAGATGTAAACCTAAGGTACCAGGTTCGTTTCCCATGTCTAAGCGTCATGATTCTAAGTTATATTTTAAAATGAATAGCAAGTGAATAGCCACAATCCAAGCTATGCATTTTAGGATTGTGAGAAGTTCCATGTACTTCCGACTTTGATTTGAAACTAAAATTCTGAATTCAACGATATTACAAAGCTTCACCAATGAAAATACTTAGTTAAAATACACATTTGTGTTAAATGTCTTATTTTGATCACAAATTAATGATCATATGACAAAAATCTAAAATAATTAAACTACATGTTGTGATAGTAACTTTATTTATCACTTTAAGATGAAATATATTAATTAGTTTGCAATATCACATTTAGTAAATTTCATTTAACACCTAATTTATATAACCATGCAAGGTAAAATAGTCAAACTTCGGGAACATTTAATATTATTCGATTAAACTTGGCTTTGGATTGAAAAAGTGAAATTCGCACACCCATAATCCATTGTTTATTTGTTTTCAAGGGAACTAGCAGAAATGAACCAAGATTAATAAATCTATACCTTGCATGACTCGGGTATTTCTTCGGGAGAACGGTGGATAAGTGTTCCATTCACGTATAGCACATTGGCAGCTATGTCTTCCGGGACTGTCAAAGTCTGGTAGCTGAAGGTTGCCTCTCGTTTTATACGCTACAACGCAAATGAATAAAAAAATTAACAAATGGTTTGACACGCAAAATCAGCACAGTAACAGGTCAATGTCAATGTCTTCCTAAGGCTCTTTGCACACAGCACAATTTTTTCCCATGGCTACGGTAGGTTGCCATGGTACATATTGCGTGGTAACGGCACAACAATATTTCAAGCTACTAAATTACATCAGTTAAAAAGTCAGTACGATGGATCGCAGAAGCCAATTACTTTGTATTTATTATATCTACGAAGAGAAAAACGACAATTTAGAATATGATGGGTTCATCCTTTGAATGTAGGTCGGTACTAAGTTGGAGCATTTGTGTCATTGTTCACAGAATTACGAGAGGACTATGCAAAAAAATTCTTCAATTATTGTCGGCTGTCCAAATCGTAGTTTGATGTACTATTACAACATCTAAATGGCAGCTTAGTTCAGCCTAACTCAAAAATGAGGGATGCAATTTCACCAGACTTGCAGTTTGGCAATCGATACAGGACTGAAAAGTGATGATGATGCTGGATGAACGTACAGGAAAATCCTGTGCCGTGTGAACAGCTCCATATACTCGCATGCCCTATTGTGACCAGACACGACCTCGGAACCAGACTAGTCCAGTGGGGCGCTGTGAGTGCAACGACAGCCGTGTACGGGAAATAACCGTGACGTGTGTAAAGCTTCATCCCAACTAATGGTCAAATGAACTCACGGTACTGTGCCGTGTCCGGCCACGGGAAAAGACCGTGCTGTGTGCAAGGGGCCTAACAGTTGTTGATAAAAAAAAATTATATATATTTATTGGAATCGACAGTCAATGCGTCTTTAAATCAGTTTAAAAAAACTTCTTAACCTCACCTAGTATGGATAACATTTGTTAATAATTCACCTACTTAATTAAAATTGTAATTAGGGATAAGACACAGCAATCCTTAAATATATTAAAGATTTGAGGATATGAGAACGTAGCACATTGGAAATTTGAAATAAATATAAATCTATTCTTTAGAGCTCTGATACTGCTTATTGGTGGTCCAGCCCCAAAACAATTAATTATAGGACAAACTTACCAACCAGATCCCAGACCATTGATTTAACATATAAATGAATGTTATAATGAGTGTTAACACTTAGTTACTGATTCTAACTTCTCTTATTCTGTTTTATTCCTATTTCTTCTTATGTTCATTCGAGGTTCAAAAATAAAATGAGGATTCAGATTCGTAGAATAGTGGATTCGATCCAACTCTAAATCATTGTTATAAAAGAAAATAACACCATTCATCCTACATATTTGTTTAATTTGTGCAATGAGTCTTATTACCCAACCACATATTTACACTGATAAGGTTGGGATGAGGAAGGTAGAATTCAAAGAAAATGTGCCAACATTTGTGTGGAGGGAAATAATTAAGGGGGTAAACACCTCAGTACAAGGTCATAGCCAGCCAATAATTTCAGGGGGGGTTTGGTGGGCACATCCCCCAATTGCTGGAAGCTAGAAAAAAATTCTAAATGATAAACAGTTCTAGAAGCTCTCTGAAGTGGTTTTCTTTCACGGTAAAATAACTCACTAACTGCCGAAGGCTTGGAAAATTTCTAAATATTAAACACATTTTGAAGCTCTGTGAAGTTTTTTTTATGGTAAAATAATCCCCAAAATGCCGAAGGCTAGGAAAATTTCGAAATATTTAAAACCTCTAGAAGCTCTCTGAAGTGCTTTTTATGGTAACACAGCCTCCTAATTTGTATTTGTATCTTAATTTTAATATTGTTTAAACCATAAATAAAGCAATATATATTCTGTTCATAAGATTTCGCGGGGGGTTTGAACCCCCAAAACCCCTCCCTGGCTACGGCCTTGCCTCAGTATACCAGGCTGGAACTTGAACCCCAACCTTCACGTCACTGCTGATACAGTCTATTGGGAAAGTGATGCTGTGGACCTACATAGTCTTGATTAATTATAGTACACTTTGTTTACCCTGAACAGTAGCGGTCTTACCTTGACTGATTGCACTATGACCCTATCTTATAAGCTACATCATAGTGGAACAAAGCAAGGTATGTTTGATACCTTTTGATGTAAACAGAGTATATGCTGATATTTCTTACTTTCAGAACTTCCTGAGCGGCCATTCCTGCCCCCACGCAGATGACATCTGGCCCCGCCATCGAAACAAGAGCCTTGAGGTGTCTAGACTCTGCCACCTAATAGAAAACACAGATAACAATCACATTCGAATGCAGCCGGCGAGAGTCTCGGGTTAGTCAGGGGTCTTTGTGCCGGTTTGAGAAGAGGGAAATATCCATAATGACCTTCCCTCAATGCAAGTCCCATCGTTTTAAGGTAGACAATTTTTCTTATCACCGTGTGTTACTACCTCTTCAGGTTATACGTATATATGGAGTAGGGACGAGGAAGGAAGCATTTTAGAAGTAATCTACCCGCATTTGTGTGAAAGGAGAGTGGAAAACCATATGGGGAAAACCACCCTCAGTGCACCCAACCAGGATTTGAACCTCGATCTCCCTGTCATCAGCAGGCCAATTCAACACAAGAATGACGCCTTAGACCATTCAGCCATTGAAGTTGATGTAGACCAGCTGGACCTATTTGATTGTTTCGATGACAGAAAACTTTTTTTTATTAGGGTTATTTAACGTGAACCTTCTTAATAGACCAAACCAACTCCCTATATCAGTACACAGCTTATAAACTAACTTAAATCTAGTACACACATAATAACTAGTCCCCTGGTCATTACTTCATCACTATGAAAGGGTAAACCCACATTTTAAAAACTATACATTTTACAGCCATGCCGGAAATCAAACTTTGGGACTCAGTAATGCTACCTACCAAGATAAGGTGTCGTACTAAAAGAAAACCAGTGATTTGATGAACATTAGCATGCTTTCTCTATATATATCTTTTCATATATAGAACTATTATAGAGGATTAAACATTAATTTTAATACGTTTCAACCATGGGTGCCGAATGCAAGGATGCTTTGCATATTTGGCACCCACAAAAATATTTTCAGAGGTGCCTAGCACCCCCAATATTTCAGATTTTTTAAAACCTTAATATTACAGCGCTAGTTTTATCTTGGAGATAGGTTTGCATTGAGAACAGTGTTTTTTAGTGTAACAAATGGCAGGTCCTGCCATCTGATATGTAAGCAAGCATGATTAAGTTGGTAGCACTCACCACTCGTGAACCGACAATCTGGCATCTGTCAACATGTTTCCCTTTAAGTTTGGTTAGTGACAATATCGTATCGTATTATTTTTTGTGTTGTGCATATTTGTTTTCTTTTATCTAAGTTATTTTTATTTTATTTCACTAAACATACATTGAGACTAACAAATTGCACCTTAATTTTGACCATTTTTAAATATGGCGCTTGAAAGTTTACAAATGTTATACCAACCCCACGCCCAGTTTTATAGAGCACCCCCAATGTTTTTTTCAAGTCGGCGCCTATGGTTTCAACACCTTAAAATATGAACATCACATTACAATTCAGGAAGTCTATGGTTCTGCACAATGCAGTGGTTTTTTTAAATTTATATCTAAAAGTGAAAAATGTACCAAACACATTAATACTAGAAATGATAGTATACATTTAAAGAATATCAAAACACCAGGAAACATTACACTCAGTTTTTATACAAACAATTATTAACTTCATAACATGACTATAATGAGGGCAGACAGGTGACATGCATGGTGTCTAAGTGCATTGGTGTTTTGGTGCATTGTTGTATTTTTAAAGCACATTCAGGTAAGTTCAGAGTGATGTAAACAAACTCCAAAGTGGTTGAATTCAGTTGTAGAAAATGATCCTTCAGGACAATTTTTACCTTTTACAAAACTATCAGACTCGAAACAAATATAGTGTACCAACACTGTTGTTTTTTGTCAGCATATCTCACTTCTTGTTCGGATTTATGTAATCATACTAATTATGGTGATGTGTTAGGGATGAGGAAAGTTGAATATAAAGGACGTGGCCTGGCACCTGCATGGAGGCAGAGTGGAAAACAGTTTAGGAAAAACCATTCTCAGTACATATGACCATAATCTGAACCTTGGCCTCCCTGTCATCATCAAATCAGTCCATGGCGAGTGTGAAGCCTTTAGACCTTTCGACCATCAAAGCGGGTAAAAAAAAACCTTTGTTAAAGAATGCAATGCTACTTTGATTTTATATACATAAGAATAAGCTATTAAGAAATGTAATCATAGTAGAATCCGCTTCAGTGGCCGCATGGTCTAAGGCGCTACTTTAACAGTAGACTAGACTGCCGTCTCTTCACACAAACGCAGGTACACATTCTCTCAATATAACCTTCCTAATCCCTAAAACCACCATCAGAATTAGTACATTAGCATATAGCCTGAACAGATAATAAGATGTGGTGCAAAAAAATCATATTAGGAGTATGTGTATGATTAGAGGTGAGATTTTTTAAGGGGTCGACGGATTTTTCTTGAGTGATAAAAATCTGTAGCACAACATCCTTTAAAGGGGAAGTAAATCTGTCGGTCCCATGTCAATAAACACCTTTCCTGTCAAAATTGGTAGGCCCTTTCACACTTGCTTATAGCAATTCAGTGTGGAAGGCAACGAGGAACCACCCCACTTCCTGAACTCCTCAAGTACATGGTATTTCTACCAGATGGTGCAGGCAGCACTAACCAGCCGAACCAGGCCCCAGTCTCATAATTTACCACTACACTGACTATTATAATAAAGGCATAATCGCAAAAATTTAGTCAGTATTTTTATTTTCTATGTAAAACCAAATTACAGACAAGAAAAATAAACAAAACATACCAATGTGTTTTCGAAGATTCAAATTTGGACAGCGCCGCATTACCCACTAGGCAGACTAGGCACGTGCCTTATGTGTGATATTTTTGGGATCGCAACATTAAAAAAAATAATGGTTACAGAAGCGCCCTTTCTGAGGTACGACATCACGGGATGTGAAACCAAAACCCTTGTCTTCAACACAAGGGAACATAATTCTCACCAAAACAACAAACGTGAACTCAGCTATAACTGAAGCTTGCTTGTTATAAAGCACTAATGTATTATTAGAGTTATATTCTGTCTACTATTGCCATCTGTCGACTAATAATTGAGTCACTCATATGCGAAGACAAGCCAGACGGAGATGAGCACAACCATTTTGCACAGTGGTCATATAATTATAAGGGATATATACTATAAATAATAGCAATAAATAGGCCCACAACATTATTATTGTGTTCATTAACAAATAACAGTATGACTTTTGGTGGTTGGGGGGTTTTGAGGAGGGGGGAGGGTGGCTGCATCTCATGTGGCTAGGGGCGCCATATTTATAAATGCGGCCCTGAATTTGGAATTTGTAGTTAAAATTGAGATTTTAATTTGTTACTCAGACTTGAAAAGTGTTTGGTTCGAACTGTCTCTAGTAATAATAATATTTTAGGGGATGAGGTTTAAGTAAGTTCTTACTGTAGGACCAAAAGTCACAAACAAGGTAAAAACCAGATACTCTGCCTTTGCGGGAGTTTCACTAGGCTCCTTGAGCCAGGTTGAGTCCTTGGGCACTGGGGAGTGCTAGTTGCAGTTCTCAGTGATTACAACACTTCCAAGTGAAACAATTCATTTTCAAACTGTTTGTTGTAAAGAGGTGGCGGTCTGAATACCCTCCCCCCAACTCACCCCCTTTCATTGAACAAACGTTTTCAAACAAAGTAACTAGTTGACTGTATTTGAAGATTGTTAACAAATAAACAATTTGCAAACATTCGCTTGAACCAAAAAAAAAAACATTGTATTTTAGTTTTATTTGTAATTTGAAGTTTGAATAAGCTCATTTGGGGGGGTAGAGCAAGGGGGCGGGGCGGTTGGTTTGTGGGAAGGGGTGGGGCCGCTACCTGAACCTAGCTTTGTGAAAACGGGTTTAATGACATTAGAAGAAAGTTTTTTGTTTGTTCTCTGGTATAACCATCTTTAAAATTAAATGTTTTTTAATGCCTGCCTGATAACGATGTTGTCACTTGGGGACTGCGCGTAGTGATCCCCGTGTTGAAGGCCTCAATCTCTCCCAATGATAATTTATAAAAACTACTTTCCTGTGGCATCAACCAAACAGTTTTATTGAAATCAGTAAGCTTTAGCAACATTTGAAGACTATTAGCGTCTTAATTATTCTAGTGATAGGTGACAGTTTAAGAGTGAGACAAAATGCACCAACATTCTCCTGCAATGAGGCTGAAAACCACAATGATGGGGTGGAGGGGAGGGAGGAGAAATCTCTCCTAATGTATTCATCTGGAGATTAATTCCTAACTAATCGGGTTGGAGTCAGGTTGGAGTCAAGCGACTAGCACACAACTTAGTTTGCTGACTAAAACATAGTTATTAATACTCATTCATTTCTGATATATTAATAAACTATTCCAACAGAACATTTTAAATAAAGCACAGATTTGTGTTCTTGAACATTAAACTTGTTTAGTTTTATTTTACAGGTTAAATAATATTTAGTAATAATACACTAAGTTGATTTAACTGCCATGGTCATGGTATCTATCTGGTAGGGAAGTAAATCAAAGCCATACCAAGTTTTGTTCACATCGACTCTCAATTTATATGATATGTGGTATCACTCCATGCGTCTTCTGGTTATGTGCGTCACCGCTCGAACTACGAGTGCAGAATTTGTGAATCAATGCTCATCAGACAAAAACACCAAGACTCTGCGAGTTTAAATTTGGTCACTCGAAGGAAGACAGATAGACAACACTCAACAGTTATATATAAAGGAATCTTTTCACCCAACTTCAGATTAAAAAAAAGAAGTTACTATAAGATTTACTACTAGTAATATTTTGGGGTATTTAACGTGCACTTTTTGAACTGATATATCAGCACACGACTTACAAAATAACTTAAATATATGACATACACAACATCTGTCCTGTCCCTGTCCATTAATTCATCACTGAGGAAAGGAGGAGTCTCAAATTCATCAATGACAATTTTTTTAGCCATGCTAGGAATTGAACCCATGAGACTTAGTTCAGTAGATAGACATGCTATCGACTGAGCTAAGACGTTGAACATTACATAGGGCAAATCAAAACTTATCAGTATGCATACATGACAGGAAAAAGAACATGTGACAAGTCCATGCAACACTAAAGAAAATGCGATGAAAGATTGAGAAGGAGCTGGTAGTAAGAAGACATGCGATTCTTCTACAACAACAATCTGAATGTTCACATCCCAGAGGAAAAAAAAAATTAACAAAAGAAAGGTGTTGATATGCCCACACCATCCCAGTCTAGAATTTCTAAGAGTTTTCACACAAAAGGTGTTTAAAAGCATTGAAAGTTACTCTCACTCTCTTAAATAGTTATTTAAATTTTTTGCTAAGCAAGTATTTATCATGGATTCAAGTATAACTTCTTGTAAAAAAAAGAGTACATTTATTTTTATTTATTTGGGGTATTCAATAGAGCCTACTAATTATAAAGGATACCCACAAAATCTCAAAAGACTTTTCCCTGATTCAAACATTCAAATTTCCCTAACTAAACCCAAATTGAGATCTATATATCCAGATGTCTTAAGAAAGTCAAAATACTCAATTTTTTATGGATAATTATTTTTTAAATGCACTCAAAAATAAATATATGTATAAGTTGATAAAAATATTGCTTGAATGAGAAACAATTAAGACAACATCCTACCCAAGGTAACCAAATATTCCATTTTCCCTGATCGACTACAAAATTCCGTCTATTTTCTTGGCAGTCTTAAATTCCCTGACTTTTCTATGTCTTACACAGTTTCCCAGATTGTGGCCAACCTGTTACATCAAAACATGACTTACAAACTGAATTAATTGTAGAAAAGATACATTGCCTAATCCCCCGTCCATTAAATCACCAATGTAATAAGGGGAGCTAGAGTTTCAACATGGTTAGAATTTTTGGTCAGACAAATAATAAAGATGGTATCAAAGTAACCAAATAATCTTACATGGAAACATCAATGAGAGTTAAATCGTTCGACATTTTTTTAATAATGATTTTGCACATCAGATGGACACATCTAGCGCATATCCACAATTCAAGCCATTTGTTATTGTTCTTTAAAAATAAATCAAGGTGCACAATATTTACAGTTTTAGGTAAAATAAACATACAATGCCAGATTATACAACAGGGTTGATATGTTTTGTAAGTTAAGAAAACCTTCGATTTGTCCAGATTTTCTAGACTAAAACATGTAATTTTTTCCCCACTGTTTTGTAATATAGATCTACAAATAAAAAATCAGATTCCCAAAGTTTGCTATTCAATGCTTGACATTTAGCTAACACGGTTTGCAAAAATGAGTCAAAATGAATAAATCCCTAGGTCAAGTAGTCTTTCTTGCTTGAAACTTATACTACCAAGTACTTGTGTTTCTTTAAATGGTGCAAATTGACACATAAATGCAGTAGATTATCAATTATCCAGGGTTGAATTAACCAGGGCGGTAATTTTTAATTATTTAATTAAATTCCACTTGGAAGGCCGCCCTATATGCTAGGATATTAGCTGTCCAGTGATGTAAAGGCCAGTAAAACTGAACGTGTGGATGAAGAATTTAACATGAAATGTTAATATAATTTTGCAAATGACTGTACATAGTAACCGAAAATAAAACTGGTGAGTTTGCAAACATGTCATCCAACGGGAGTGACTACATCTGTTTGTAACAAAAAATAATGACTTAATGTTATTTTAGCATATTCATTTAGTGCTTACGTTTGAGACAAAGCGCATCGAGGTTTTTTTAAACATAGGCCAACTTTTTCCCATAACATCCTGGATAATATAGAGTCTACTGTAAATGAAAATTCCTGTAACTTTTTAAAATTTACATGACTCCTCCCTGAAATACAAAATTCCCAAGTTTACCCTGTTTCTCAGGTGCTTATTAACCCGTATAGGGATATTTTCAAAGTGCATTAAAGTTTGAACCAAAGTGTGATTTTAGATAAGTGTACTGAAAACGTGTTATTCAAAGTTTATATTGCGTGAGAAACCACTTCATGAAGAACACTGTATTGTTTGTAATTTAGAGCTACAGTCCACCAATTTCCATAGGAGTGTTACTAGATCTACTTTCATACATTCATATGTCAAGTCATGTGATTTACAACTGTCACGTTTGATTGATATTATCAATACCTATAAAATAACAATAGTAATATAGCTAATAAAATTAGAGAAATGACAATTTAATCCTATGGGATTCGAGGGACTCAAGGTTCGTAAGAATCTCAAAAAAGTATCTTGAATACAATTATGAAGGCCTTATTTCAAGAAATAACAATTTTAAGCAATGGTTAAAGCAATTATATAGACGTGTGTATTTGGGAGAGTAACAAAACCGTAAAAAAAAATAGAAAAGTATTCACTTTGTTGTTTATGATGTAATAAACATTACAAACAAAATATCATTTGTCGGTGGCACCAAGCCAACAAGTTGTTTTTAAATTAAATTTAAATTTTCACTTTAAGCAAAGTAATTAAAGATTTGAATATTCAAATTTGGATTCGAGATTTAAAAGAAAATTTAAGATTTGAATTTTCAAGAAATATAGGATTCGATTCAAATCTTAATAAAATGTTATCAATTTTAGCTGCAAAAAAATAAGTATCTTCTTAAAAGCCTTTCCTATGAAAATTAGACTGTATTTTACCGGGCTATGGAGTCGGTACACCAAGCCTTCAACTTCAAAGCCTTGACTCCTCTATTTCTCTATTGTCTGACTCCTACTCTTTCATAAATGGCTAAAGTAAATTAAATAGTAATAACAAATTGACCACAGTAAAATTCTTCAATACAGATTACTTCATGGGAAGCAAACTTACACATTGTGAATTTATATTTAAATAGATATGTCAATCCAAATTAGAAATTTTGGTCCTATATAATAATAATAATAATAATAATAATAATAAAAAAGTATAAAATATTTTTATAAGTTTTAATTTTGAAGCCATATTTGGAGACTGTACATTTCTATCGACTCTTGACTCCACCCAAAATTGCTTCAGACTCCACAACCCTGGTATTTTGATAAGAGTAAATTAATTAAAGTTTATATTATTTTAAGTTTATTGTAAATACATACTTAAAAGTTTTTTTTCCCACTTTGTCTTAGTACTCATTTGGACCACACACACGCACACATCAATAATGTTAACAGAATAAGGATTAGTGAGGTCAACATTTAGTGTAAATGTACCCGCATATGTGTAGAGGGGAGAAAACACCCTCAATACACTTGACCAGGATTCAAACCTCGTATCTCCTAGTGACCTACAATTCAGTCTGACACAAGAGTGATGCATTAGACCACCAACGCAGGTAATAGTTATAAGAAAACAGGCTAAGAATATCTATGGTCCCCAAACAGTTCAATATTTGCTCGCCCAGAAACACTCGATCCCTCGAGCGAGTACCAAATCCAAACTGCAGAGCGTGCCGAGTTGTCTTGTTTTTATCTGCTCACAATGCACCTCACCTGAATGGTCTCTAAGTCGAGACTTTCTTCGGGGTCTACACAAGGTCTCACCTTGACCGGTGTGCATGGAAACTCGGGAAATGCCGCGGCCACAGCTCTCGCGCCTGCCTCGTTTGTCCATTCCGACAACCCCACGAAGAACTCTCGACCTGGAACATAAAGTTACTTTCATATACTTGGGTTGTTTTGTCAGTGTCGAGATGTGACAGCGAGGAGTGCAGTAGTTCAGAAAACAACATTTAATTGTGATCGCATTTACCAAATCAAGGTTGCCAATAATTTTTTTATTACAAAATTCCCAGTCCTATTTTTCATGTTTCCCAGAAGAAATTCTCAACTTTCCAGACAACTTAGATTGAAGTTTAGAGGAATAAAATTTCATATTTCACCAAATTGACTTACATGTGAATTTACCCCATTGGTGTCTGGAATGAGATTATTTGATCTTTATAAGGAGATATATGCATTTGCTACACAACTCAAATGTTTGCAGTTGGAGAGAAGGGATAAAAGACATGTGTTTGAATTAATGCCTCCAGTACAAATTTATTTAAAGATTGCCCTTGTGCTCCAAAATCACAAATATTCCATTTTTTTAATCAGTTTTTGGTTGTTGTGAAATTATATTTTTCTCTTATTTTCCAGGGTCGTGGCAATCCTGAATTTAATCAAATTTACCAACTATGTAATCATACAACTAATTAATATTGAAAATAATAGTTGTATAACGAGCATTGATCTCCCCTATTTTATAGAAACTCCTAAATAAAAACTGATCTTAAGTCTGGAACCAAATGGGAGGAAAAAACTAGGTTCCTGAGGCTCTGCCCCCTTTGTCCAAAATTTGACAATTTAAAAAAAATCAAAATATAGCAAGTTTTGAGACATTAAATTAAATCTATTATAGAGTTGTATATTATTTTAATGTTGTATGTGAATTATTGAAATCTTTGCTGTGCATACAGTGGTGTAGCTAACCTTTTGAAGAAGGGGGGGACTGAATTATAGATAAAGCCGTTTTATATTAAATATTAGCTCTAGCCAACAGGTAAGCAGATATTATAATTTAATATAATAGTATTTATTACATTTTTCAAAAATTTATTGAGGAATTTAATATGCACTTTCTGAACTGACCGATTATATCAGAAAACAGCTTATAAACAAGTTTAAATCTAGAGCAGACACAACATCCAGCCCCCAGCTGTTAATTCATCACTGTAAAAGTGTAGGCCCAAATTACCCCAATGATATATTTTTCAGTCATGCCACGAATCAAACCCAGGATCCTTAGCTTTATAGACAGGCACGCTACTGACTGAGCCAAGGTGTCAAACCATTTACAACCAATTTTTATACACAGGACTAGACAAATTTTATCCTGGTACTCCCAATAAAATGTATATATCAGTTTTTTCCTTCCGTTTTACAAACTAGATTGAAACTAAATAATTTTCAAACTTTTTGAGCGTGCACAATACACAAAACAAAAGAAGCCAACAATAATGTTTATAAAGGCAAGGCTCTAGTGTTCAGACAGGAAAACTTCAGTGATTCCCGATTACTTATACAATTACAGTACTGACAACATTTAAAAAAATACTTGCTGTATTGTTTTAACTTATTTGTAATTTTTTTTTGTGTGTGAAATAATTCTTCTTGTAGACATATTTAAGAAAACAAAAAGGTGTGATTTATGTATGATTCGAAGACCTGTACGTTTCATTTGAAAGTTTGACATAAGGTAGTTTAACGAATTTGTAATTTAAATCTAGGTAGTTCTAGCCTAGATGTTTTTAGTTCAGGTAGAAGGCAAAGGTGTTTCATACATAAATAGTCTTCATATAGTAAACTTAAAATCAAGTACTAACCCCTCTAAACCCCACCCACCCCCATCCCTTTACAAATTCCCAGTGCCCCTCTACCCCCTTGTCGCAACCACTTGACAAATGTATTTAGCAACTCGTTGTTCAACTATCTTCTCCTTATCGGGGTCAATAGCAGTGCTCATGGAGTAGAGAAAGAGGGGTGGGAATCTGAAAGCAGTGGACAGCTAGAAAAAATTTAATTGGCTACAAAATGTAATTATGTAGTTAGTCTTAATAGGGCAAGGGAATGAGAAAAATAATATTCATGCAGGAAGCACTTTTGTCAGTTTTATTGCTTTAGGAGTTGTTTTTAAAGTTATAATAACATATAAATGTTTGATATTTATTTCTCTTAACTGTCTAATAGAAGGTTTGGGGAGATTTAGTACTAGTTCATAGTCAGACCTAGTTTGCCTCAAGTGCGGTGTGATACTAAACACAAGACGACACCTACCTATACTCAAATGGAGTGGGCCAGTTTCGCATATGAAACTAGCCCATTCCATTCTGGTCCACTTAAGTGTAATCTTGTGTTTAGTATCACACCGCACTGGAGGGGTACTAAGCCTGACTATGAAACTAGCCCATTCCATTCTGGTCCACTTAAGTGTAATCTTGTGTTTAGTATCACACCGCACTGGAGGGGTACTAAGCCTGACTATGAAACTAGCCCATTCCATTCTGGTCCACTTAAGTGTAATCTTGTGTTTAGTATCACACCGCACTGGAGGGGTACTAAGCCTGACTATGAAACTGGCCCATTCCATTCTGGTCCACTTAAGTGTAATCTTGTGTTTAGTATCACACCGCACTGGAGGGGTACTAAGCCTGACTATGAAACTGGCCCATTCCATTCTGGTCCAGTTAAGTGTCATCTTGTGTTTAGTATCACACCGCACTGGAGGGGTACTAAGCCTGACTATGAAACTGGCCCATTACATTCTGGTCCAGTTAAGTGTCATCTTGTGTTTAGTATTACACCGCACTGGAGGGGTACTAAGCCTGACTATGAAACTGGCCCATTACATTCTGGTCCAGTTAAGTGTCATCTTGTGTTTAGTATTACACCGCACTGGAGGGGTACTAAGCCTGACTATGAAACTGGCCCATTACATTCTGGTCCAGTTAAGTGTCATCTTGTGTTTAGTATTACACCGCACTGGAGGGGTACTAAGCCTGACTATGAAACTGGCCCATTACATTCTGGTCCAGTTAAGTGTCATCTTGTGTTTAGTATTACACCGCACTGGAGGGGTACTAAGCCTGACTATGAAACTGGCCCATTACATTCTGGTCCAGTTAAGTGTCATCTTGTGTTTAGTATTACACCGCACTGGAGGGGTACTAAGCCTGACTATGAAACTGGCCCATTACATTCTGGTCCAGTTAAGTGTCATCTTGTGTTTAGTATTACACCGCACTGGAGGGGTACTAAGCCTGACTATGAAACTGGCCCATTACATTCTGGTCCAGTTAAGTGTCATCTTGTGTTTAGTATCACACCGCACTGGAGGGGTACTAAGCCTGACTATGAAACTGGCTCATTACATTCCGGCCTAGGTAGATGTCTTGTATTTAGTATAGCACCGTACTATGAAACTGGCACTTAATCTTATAGTCTACATTGACGCTACGCCCATGGCTACATACATTGTAAATGATCATCCAAGGGAATGTGTGTCAGCTGTGGCTGGCTAATCCCATCACTTGTGATATCACATAGTTATCATAAGGCAAACACATGTCCATTTACCAACCAAAAACCAACATTTGTATAAAACATTGTTAAATTAGTTTGGCACCCCAAAAATTGAAACCTAGATTTGCGCCTAACCAAAATATTAAATTTAATTAGGAAAAAAAATAATGACACCTGGACATAAGAATTAATCTTTGGTTTAGCAGTCCAATGCTCTATCATTGAGCTTTACAGGAATTGTCCTGTACTTAAGGTCACCATCCACTTACAGTTTAAGGCATGAGTCTATTATGGACATGTGTGGACCCATCCTAACACACATCTGTATCCATACCAAATGTTAATTTCCGCCTATACCCAAGTATTAAGGTGTGGAATTTACCTGTGAAAAGTACATCTCCTCCATCCAACTTCGCAGATTCATCTCCAATTTCCACGATGGGTAGATCCAATTCTTTCTTAAGAACCGCACGAATAGTTTCCACCTAAACATTAAAGTTAAAAGTGTTGTAAATTTATTTTTAGTGGGTTTGAAAGCATCATTGAATGATTATGAAGCTCGTTTGATTGTTTGGCCCTTATTTTATGTTTACTTCAAGTTTACGGAAGGAATTGGTTTTAATTCTTCATGGAAGTATATTTACTCCTTACCCAAAAAATCTTCATTTAAAATGTGTATTCAGAAAAAAAAGCTACTTTAAGATAGCCTATTTAGGCCCTATCCAATTAATTTTACAAAAATTTTTAAAAATAAAATTTTAAATCAAGATATTCAATCAGTTATATAAATTATAATATAATAGTAGGCCATATAATTATTTGCGTGTATAGGCCTAGGGTCTAAGCCAAAATTTTACTAAAAAGTAAATTAATGGTCTTTTAAATATACTATTTTTTTTTGTCTTGAATATATATTAGGTACATTATAATAATTGCGCATTTTGTTTGGCCTCAGAAACTCCCCTAATTAGTTATAATGCACATTATCTTTAAAAGTGTTAGTTAATTAGTGAGGATGTGGTCCTTTTGAAGAGATATAGGCCCAGATGCAATCGTAAAGCGGCCACATAAAATAATTATTGAGTCTATGTTACTCTCCATTCTTAAAAAAAAAATACTAAAAGTAAAACCCATACAACAATACTGCTCAATAATCAAACCACCATTCTCACAAACGGTAATGACATCACTCCAGAAATGCTCTAGTGCCAATAATAGACTAATGACATCACAGTTTGGCAATAAAGGTGATGTCATTTCCGAGCTGCCGACGCTTTAACTTTCAAATGTAAACAAGTTTATGTTCTCATGGTCTGAATCTAATTAAGCTCCGTTATTCAAGACGACAAAGTAAGGGCTACTTGCGACCGCACGGTTGGGTCGGATTACTGAGAAAACATTTGCTTATTGGAATTAATTTTGAATAAGGAATAGAATTATTATTTTTAAAAAGCAGACGTGCGCGTTGAGGCTCTGTTAAATTATAGTCCCGGTGACCCACATTCGATGTACCCTAGCCTACTAATTAACACAATTTACATTAATGACAGTGAAAATATTGCTAATAAAACATCAATATAATTATGAAACTACTTTCTGTATTGTTGCACAAATACTTACCTCCTTCGCCCTGTTCTGAGCACCGGGACGAGTGATTAGCGCCAATCCGTTGCAAACTATAGCAGTATCCTCAACAAACATACATTCAGGTAACGTTTCATCCGGTGGCAGCTCGATTACATCCAAACCCAGCTCCCTTAGCAGACGGACGTAAGCCTCGTGTTGTCTTTTAGCCTCTTCCAGTTCGATTTCACCCCTCGTCCGAAAAGAGAGCGGAATACGACACACAACAGCGTGAGTAAACTTCAAAGACGCCATGTTCTCACAGCTGCTACCCGCTTCCAAATGGCTTCTGTCAACCTAGAACCTATGAGGAGTGAAGTGGGGTGCTTAGAGTAAGGGGGAGGAGAAAGAGAAAGAGAGAGAGAAGCTCCAAGCCGAGCCATCATTGGCTGCACTTAGCCAATAAGGCATAGCCTAGACACTATTGGTTCAAGGCAATGATAGCCGCGCAAAAGAAGACTTATTTTGTTTGTCTGAAGAATATAATAAAATAGAATTTAAAACATCACAATATTCTTTAATGATTTCTTATCAGCGATTAATTTAACCATATTTCAACAAAGTCTTCAACTTGTATACATTCGTATTATTAATAATCTTAAGATTGTTACATCAAGTAAGAGTTCAAAAAAGGTTTTAAAGGAAGGGAAGGGGGGTGTAGCCCCACATTCAAATGTATATTCTCAAATCTTCACTGTTTTTTTTTAAATAATAATCCTTTAAGAACTAAACGCAAAAATTTGGCGGTTTCATTACCGTAACTACCATCACTACCGTAAACATAAAGATATTCTTGAATATTCAAAGTTCAAATTTTTATTAAATAATTTCGTGAGATAAAAAGAAATGTCTGTGCACTTGTTTGAAGTAGAATCAGAGTATACGTGATAACATCACATTTTAGTCTTATTTTTATTATAATATATTTAAACTATTTGTAACAGTGGAAAAAGTGTTGACATTTTGACCTCGTTCTTCTCAGACATTCACTCAAATAATTCAATTGGACACCCCTCTACTCCTTCCGACCTTAAAATGTTAATAGTAGCCGTTGTTATACGACCCGTCCTCGCAGTATCTCGTCAAATGTCCTCTATTGACTTCCGCTCGTGGTCGTAAAGCCCTTAGATTGAACCTCCCCTTCCCCTCCCTCCAGCTCGCTATTCTGTCTAGTATGGATGACATCTCGAAGAATTGGACCAGGCGCGGAGGAAAGGGGAGGTGGATGGAGAGTGCGGTCGAAAGAGATGAATGCCAATGTTCATAATTACATTCCGTCAATCAAGTGTCCTTAGGCAGTTGCTACAGAATGTTCCACAAGGTCGGTGGAGTACAATTCTGGTAGGAAGAAATGTGTAGCCTAAATATCAACATATTATTTTGTTGTGGTCAACATTTTGTTTTTCAGCACCGCGTCTTACTACAATTTCGGGTTATACACCTATGTAGTAATTACGCTAGAGGTTTTAAGCATGAGGAAGGTTATATTAAGATGAAGTGCACCCGCATTTGATGGAGGAAGAATGGGGGAAACCACTTTGGAAAATCCACCCTCAGTACACCCGACCGAGATTCGAACCTCGATCTCCCTGTCATCGGCAGTCTAGTCTACTGCGAGAGTAGCACCTTAGACCATGCGGCCACCGGTGATCAATATTGTCAAACTTTGACTATGTCATCAACAGGGCCCGGATTTTGATGACATTGACATTTGTTATCTTTCTCTTTTTGTTTTTTTCAGCATAGACAATGCCCATGTGTATATAAATTCTGTTCAAGAACCTCTGGTTTTTTGAAACTATTTTTATATGTCATTCTTTGGCCGTTTTTTGTCATTTTGGATTTTTAGACAGTATTTTCTTGGTTTGCATAGTTATTTAGTCATTTTTGAATCAGTTTTAGGCATGTTTGCCTATGTTGAATAAGTATATTTTTAATAGGTATCATCGATATTTTATAGATGTATCACTTTTTCCAGACACAGTCAATTAACTTTTACTTCCTCTCAACCTCAATGGTCTTGGGGTAAAGTGCTCACCTCAGGACTCGATGTACGTGGGTTCAGACCCAGCCGGGGCTGACGGATTTTTCTTGAGTGATAAAAATCCGTAAAACAGCTTCCTTCTGGGGGGGGGGGAAGTAAAACCATCGGTCCCATGTCGACTGTGGTATGAGAACCCGAAGGTATGTGAAAATACTTTTTTCGGCAAAATTGGTGGGCCCTTTTGCTCTAGCTCATAGAAATACTCGAGTTCTGATATGATCAGTCGGTTCGGAAAGTGCACGTTAAATACCTCAAATAAATAAAATAATAAACAACTTTGTATATTCTTTGCTTGTTTGGTTGTAAAATACACATTCCTGGTGAGCCTGCAACTAGGCTGGAGGGGGTAGCTATTACTCCTGAAGCAGATATTTGTAAATATTATATTATATTTAGCATAATGCAAGAGTTTAGTTGTTAATGGCTTTTTATTGCATTTTACATTTGTTAAGTGCGTGTTCGCAAGGGTGTATAAAAAGGGGGAATTGGTCCGGGATGGCCAACCCCCATGGAATTTTATGGACCCCCCTAGGGTAAGGGTATGTATTTTATGTAGCCCCGAACTAAAAAAAAAGTGTTTCGAAATTATGTTTGTTTGTAATTATTAAGGCCTCAGCCGAAATGGTTTAATGAATTTAACTCAAACTTGATATTTAGTTATAATAGTCATAGCTCGATGATAACTTGATCGTGATGTTAATTCTAAATTTAAAATTAGAGCGAGTCTACTGTCGGTTAATATAGTTTTTAAATAAGAAGTATTTCAAAAATGGCTTTAACAATTTTGTTGATAGTGGGATATATGGCTAGGGAATTGCATGATCTGCATACGTTCTTTTTTTTTTAGCACCACGTCTTACTATCCGTCCGAATTATACGCCCATTAACTAATTAGGCTAATGTGTTAAGGATGAGGAAGGTTGAATTTAGAAGAAGTGTATCTACATTCAGCGAGGAGAGAGAGTGCGTAATTTTTTTTTAGGAAAAACCACCCTCAGTACATCCGACTGAGATTCGAACCTCGATCTCCCCGTCATCGGCAGTCCCAGTCTATTGCTAGCGTGATGCCCAAGACCGTTTGACCACTAAAGTGGGTCACTGTATAGCCTACTTATTTTAATGAAGACAAACTAATTTAAAGATAGTTTACTAATGACAAATTTTGGAAACTTTGAAATTTTTTGAAAACGTTTTTAACATTTTTGTTCAAAATGGGTATCTGAGGAGTGTTATACATGATAAATAGGAAGGTTTGTTCGTTTTTATAAAAATGATAAATTATTTGAGGGTGGTTACTTGGTTCCACTATGGCACAGCTTATAAGATAGGGCCATAGTGTAATCAGCCAAGGTAAGACTGCTCCCTTGCTTGTTTCCACTATGGATTAGCTTATAAGATAGGGCCATGGTGTAATCAGCTAAGGTAAGATTGCTACCTTGCTTGGTTCCACTATGGAGTAGCTTATAAGATAGGGCCGTAGTGTAATCAGCTAAGGTAAGACTGCTACCTTGCTTAGTGTAATCAGCCAAGGTAATATTGCTACCATACTTGGTTCCACTATGGCGCAGCTTATAAGATAGGGCCATAGTGTAATCAGCTAAGGTAAGATTGCTACCTTGCTTAGTGTAATCAGCCAAGGTAATATTGCTACCTTACTTGGTTCCACTATGGCGCAGCTTATAAGATAGGGCCATAGTGTAATCAGCTAAGGTAAGATTGCTACCTTGCTTGGTTTCACTATGGTATATGCTATAAGATAGTGTCATAGTGTAATCAGTCAAGGTAAGACTGCTCCCTTGCTTGTTTTCACTATGGATTAGCTTATAAGATAGGGTCATAGCGTAATCAGTCAAGGTAAGATTGCTACCTAGCTTGTTTCCACTGTGGAGTAGCTTATAAGATAGCCATAGTGTAATCAGTAAAGGTGAGACTGATAACGTTCAGGATGAATGAATCGTACTGTTTATTTTTATTATTTTCAAACTACTCGTTTAAAACTGAATTAGACCTATCGTTGAATGAGTTTACTCACGGCCTACAAGCTCCCGTTGATAAGGCGCAATTTCCCTTGTGGCAGGCTAAGAGTGTTACATTGCCTTGTGGGGGTGTAGTTGACGATATCGTGTGAGTAATGAGATTTCCCCCTCCCCCTCCCCCCCACCCCCTAACCCCCTGACGACGCCCCGGGGCTCGAAGCTAGGCCCAGCGTCTCCCCGTCAATCGATCGTCTCTTGCGCGCGGCTGTTGACCTCAAGCTTCAAAACTGTACTGAGTACGAGTCAAGTTGAGAGTAGAGTCGTCCGCTACGTCTTGGTACTCGTACTCCCTCATATCATGCCAAGGGGCGCTCAAACATGACTTGAGCTCTCGATTTGTTCAAATTACTCTAAGTTTAATCAAGATAAACTCGTTTAGTACCTCTCTCAAACTACCTGAGGTAGATATGTTTAAATTCATCTGAGATGTGTTAAATACCCTCTCAAGCTATATGAGATGTGTTTAAATCACTTCTCTAGCTACATGAGATGTGTTTTAAATCACTTTTTTAGCTACCTGAGGTGTGTTTAAATCCCTTCTCTAGCTCCTAATATGTGTTTAAATTCCTCTCTAGATAACCGAGATATGTTTAAATCCCTTCTCCAGCTAACTGAGATACGTATTATAATACCCTCTCAACTTAACTGAGCACATTGTCATACAGTTGTGCTTCCTGTACAGCAGTGAATGAAATTAACTCACACATAAAAAAACCACTCACGGTACATCCGGCCGAGATTCGAATCTAGACCCGTGGTCCAGTCTATTGTGAGCCTTATGTCTGTGGTCATCAAAAATAGTCTAGCTAAGGACCAAAAATAATTTAGTATTCGTGATAAATTTAGTTTAAATTAGTTTGTAATTCTAGAGTCCAACACCTTAGCTCAGTCAATAGCGAGTCTTCCTAGTGAGTTAAGGGTCCAGGTTTGATCCTTGGCATGGCCGAGAAATGTATCATTGGTGAATACGTACCCCCACTCACAGTGATGATTTATTGCAGGGGGGCTGGATGTAGTGCTTGTTCTATATTTAAGTTAGCTCATAAGTCGTGTAATGATATAGTTCAGAAAATGCACGTTAGGTACAAGGGCGTATAAAGTTTATTTTATTAGGAGGGTATTCGCTAGAAAATTCTACTAAACCAATAAAAGTTTGTATGCATAGATATGCCCCCTCCCCCTTTTTACCCCTTTGGTTAAATACCTCAAATAATATTTTTAAAACAAACTGATAGAAGAATACTGGATTCCAAAGTGTACATTAAATAGATATATTTTCTCCGAGTTGTATCTTGTGTTTAGCTGTTAAAGGGAAAAAAAGGAACCAATTAGGTGTTGGTATTCTGTACAGCGCTTCCCACTTCCTGTTGTGGACATGCAAGACCGGTGTCACACCAGCTGAACAAGTATGTGATTATGTGAACTGGACAATCATAGCCTGACTCGTAAACCTATTCACTCTTTTTAAGTTCTCGTCTCAAGGCAGATTGAAGTGGGTCGCTTCGGTAAGAAAGAAATTTCCGCGCATACGTTCAGCACTAATGACGCTATATCAAAATATTATTCACTCCAACATGGAGTTGAAAGATTCCAATAGGGCTTTTTTTCCCTTAAGAACCCTATATTTTGATTTTTATTAATAGCAAGAAATTGTGAAAATGTGAAATTAGCTTGTTTTCAACGAGTTTTTACTCATATTTGCAGAGCTATGAGACTAGGCTTGATGAAAAAGGGCTCTAGATTTACTACCCATTCTAGTCATACGCTAATGGCTTTGGGGATTTGGAAGGTTATATTAAGATAAATGTACCAGCATTTGACAGCGTGAGAGTGAAAAACCATTTTGGAAACCCACTCCCAGTACACCCGACTGAGATTTGAACCTTGATCTCCCCATCACCGGCAGTCTAGTCTACTGGGAGAGTAGCGCCTTAGACTATGCGATCATTGAAGCGGGTGTCTTTATTATTGACATGACAAAGGGTGGTTGTAGGTGAAGGTCAAAAGGTAGTATAAACTACACAGAATAAAGAATTAGTTCCATCAAACGACTAAGACCATTGTATTTTAAGCCATGTGGCTTGACAGCGATTGATACTTTCTCACTGACCAATGCAGCCGCCTTAACTGGGAAATTAGGTACAAGATTAAGCTCGAACTAAAATTCAAATGGATTTTTTTTTCCAATTGTGTAATATTTTACGTTCTCGTAACTTCCTAAAATATAGAGGAAGTATTGTGATCTATAAACCTCTAATTTGAGATTTTAATGGATGTTGATCTTACTTGACTGACTTTGCCTAGCAAATTGTTTTTTGAGATGCTCTCCATCTTTATATCTACCCAGAGCAGAAACCAATCCACCCAGTGGGCTAAAACATAGTATTTAGTGTCTTCATAAGGTTTATAGAGGGTCTTTGAGGAATTATTTATCTAACCATTGAATTAAGGGTAGTTTACTTGGGGTTGAACCGATTTCAATTTTCAATGAGCTCCATAAAAATACATATACTTGCTTATAGCTCGGAAACTGTTGGTTTTATAAAAATATATTTCAAATGAAAGATTTTTATTTTTAATAGCACTATAACTTTACAATGATTTTAATTTATGTATTATCTCAAAGAGTTGCAGAGATATGATCAAAATTACAAATTTATCTTTATGTAAAGTACCTTTAAAGTCATTTTCATTGAAGAATCAGAATTGTCATTTTTGTTTGTAATGGTAAAGTGTCTAGATACAAAATTTTATCAAAATTGTTAAAGCAGGTTTTGAGAAAAAAAAATTTTCTCTCCTTCAGTAAAATTTCTAGGGTTGGATATCAAATTCTAAAAACCCTTCAGAGGAACCCTATGAAAACCCTATGTACCAAGTTTTAACTAGCCCAAAAGGTAAAATGGCTTTGGCTGGAGACTGGGAGAGCCGAACAGCATCGCGAAAAACTTTTTCTGTTTCAGAGGGTCATGAAAAGTCGAAATTTATCAAAATATCGAGTTAAATTTTTTGGCGATCACAATCTGAGGGGAGACCGAGAGAAAAAAAATGCAAAATTAATACTTGAAATAAAAATACATATTTTAACAACACTGATTTGAGAAGTTGATGTACCATACAGGACTGACCCAAGCGTATCATGCACCCGTGGTGTATTTGGTATATTATTGATAAACCACATCCCCTGTATGATGAAAAATAAAAATAGATTGCCAAAATACCAGAGAAAAATAAATAAAATATATAATAGTAATATTAAAAAAAAAGTGATCACAGCCCCTCTTATCAATGCATGCAAAAATAGTATCCTTTGTTCTCAGTTTTGTTGAGAATAAAGAGCACATAACATGCATAAGAGGCAAACTAACTTTAAACATTAGAATTTGACTAACACTAGATCTGACCAATCTTTTAATTCCTTTACTGCCAGCTTGTACAGCCCACAATCATTAGCATCAATAAGTTTCCAGTCTCTGACCAGTTCACTTTGATACTCTCCCTCTTGCTGATATCTACTCCTCCCATCTCTTTCTTGGTCTCACCTAGCAGTATTCTTCTCTACATAATTCAATCTCCATCATTTTCCTTGGTATTCTTTCCTTTTCCATCATTACTTACCATACCATCTTAGACTTGCTTCCTCTTCATTTAATCCTGTTTCTCCTTGACAGCTAACATGCTCTCCATAACCTCAATCTTCCTGGTCACTCTTACATCCAAAGTTCATGTTTCTGCTGCATACATAGCTATGGGCAAACATGTGTGCTATATTTACATTCACTACTGTTTAAAGCCAGTGGTCAGTTTTTATTCAAGCCATAGGCTATATTTTCTACTACAGACTTGCTAGGCCTGTCGTAGCTTCATATGCCTTATAATATAACTTAAGACTAGGACAGGCAGAACATCCAGTCCCCGGCCTTTAATTTGTCAATGTCAGGAATGGAACCCAGGACCCTTAACTCAGTAGACAGACATACTTCCTACTTAGATAAGGTGTCTGATTTTTTCGACCCTCTCCCAAAGTATAATTCTAAATCCGTAAGTATGTTGTGCTCCTTTAAAGCAGCACATTAGGCTGAAAGTAGAATTGTGTATCAAATTTGGTCACTATCAGCCTGATATTAAGTAAGTTTTAAGATTCTGAAATAAAAGCACCCAATGTTTTAAGATATTTTAACTTAAACCTTTTATATTATGGTAATATCTTTAAATTTTAAAATTGGGTATAGGTCAGTTTAATAATTTTGATTACATTTCTTCATGATAAAATGAAAATACTTTGAAATCGTGGTTTTCTAAGATTTAAATTAAAGATGCATTGGTGAAATGAAGATATGGATTCAATACTTATCTAATTTTAATAATTTGTTTTAACAATGTTTACCTTTACACCATAAATCTAGATCCATGTATTGGGTGTAACGATCTATTTTCTTAAAGAGGTGGCCATGTTAAGTGTAAATTGTTCTTTTCATTGCAAAAGCCATATTGTGTTGGATTATTTTATATGTTTCTATCACCTTTCCTTTACCTTCTTCCAGATAAAATAGATCCATTCTAATGTTATCCACCTTCCCTCTTTGTCTAGGTCTTCCCGAACACTGTTCTAGATTCTCCAATTCGCTCTGCATGTCCAGCGCACCCTTAGACCAGAGATTTTACTACCCTAATAATGACTGGGATAAGTACAAGGTATGCAACTCATCAATATGTAACCTTAGTTTTATACTTCTTGACAACATGCGAGATATTAACTCAATTACCTAATAATAGCATGCATGTCCCGACAGTATTTACTTCATTATTTCATGTTACATGGCACTAGAATAGTCGAGCAGAAATTCCCAAACTCCAGAAACCAAGTGGCTTTATAACATTCCTGGGTGGTAGCTGTCCCGTCAGTAGGGGACCAAACAGGGGAGGTGGAGAGTAAAAATAATGTGTGTGCTGTATTAAATGAAGTCATTCTATTCACAAAGATCCATTCTACTCTCCTATAACAGTTACCTTTCGTTTCCCGGGCATTTAGCTCTTAATGATACACATAAATATGTGGATTTTTGTACTTTTCAAGATGGAAAATGTCAACTTTTAAACTATGTTTACAAGTATAAATATGTATGGGGTCAAAGAAAATAGTCCTGTGCTCATTCCAGTAAACACCAAACTCGTGTAGTGTTAAAGGTGTTTAAGGAAAAATAATAACTAAACATTGAGGTGTTTTACTTTATTGGGCAAATTGTTTACTTACATCATGAAGCGAAACAAACAAAAAATATATATATAAGCTGATATTTGTTTATAAATACCATTATGGAATAAAACAGCTTTTCTAGTAAACCTACACTTGAGTATTTCACTGATGTTCTAACACACATAGACTGGTTGAAGGCAGGTCAACAATACGAGGATAACCACTGGAGGTCTAGGTCTTGCCCCGTTAGACTGTCTGCATTAAACAATACAACTATATATCAATCACTTCTAAATTATATCTCATACATCTCCAATAGTCATGCATAATCATTCTTTATTAAATTCATATTCACATATGTGGTATATTTTGTAACTTTTATACTTTTTCATTAATTAATAAAATCTTAATTATACAACTATGCCTAGCCTAGAGATAAAAACAAGCTTGATTTTTTTTTCCATAGAGGAAAAAAATGTATCTATCTAAATTTACTGTATAATATATAAACATTTCCTCAATTTATTTAATATAATGTATATTTCTGAATTTTATTGAGCTGCCTCAAAACATTAACACATAAGTCAGCTTGACCAACTTGTGGTATTTTACAAGTTATTTTTTTAAATCCGCTTGAAGAATCTCAAGATACAAAAATGGTGGAAAGGCTATTTTCCTATATAGAAAAAAAAAATTCAAGGGGAAGAACCCTCTTAATTTTTTTAAACACACTTTTTTGGATTATTTGAAATAGGATGTGGTCTTGATACTGTAAAATGGTCCCTATTCAGAACAGAACATTTCGTCGCACTTTATTTAGTCCACAACTCTTTGATAATAGCCCCAATTCAACACGCACACAAAAATTGATGCCATAAAATTGCCTTTCAGTTCTTTTTTTTATTTCAAATCTTCTTTCAAAATAAATGCTCTTACTATCTTTCTTCAAAGAAGTTTACATATTTTTGTTGTAATTATTTAATTGCTTAACATCTATTTAAAAACAATGAGATACTTTGTATTTCCATGCATACAACAAAACCACTCAGCCAATGTGGATTTGTGATGTCGTCGAAAGATTGCAGCACACACACATTTATATATAAATCAAGCATTTTTTTATTTTTAATCAGATAATAACATTAAAAATTGGCAATTAACACCGTCATGTCATCAACATTTGGATACAGATACAGTTTCATTTAATGTCAACTTTTTAGTCGAAAAAGGTTTTGCTGCGACTGTTGAAAATTGATTTATTTAGTTTTTTTAACACTTAGATAAAAATGGGAAGGGTACAAAGTGGGGAACAATTGTTTGCGATGATTCTCGAAATATGTCCTCTTGCCTGCCATTTTAATATAAACTGCACCAGTCATGCAAATAGCAAAAAATATTAATTATGCTTTCACACAATTGAGATCTATTTTTGAGCCGGTAGTTATAAAATTAAGTTCAAAGTATCTCACTTTCCTTTGTGAAATATTGAATCCAGAAATAATTCTTATAGAAGATATTTATTAAATTCTCAACAGAATTTTAAACAACTAATATGTTTGAATTAAAGGAATTTTTTTTAAAAATATTTAACAAAATAGTTGTTTTGTTTTTAACAGTTTAATGTAAGATTGGCGCAATTTTTCCTTTGTTTAAAAGTTTATTTTATAATTCAATCATTTACTACTTTAACTATGTACTGATAAAGAACGATTAGTAAAAAAAATCTGGACTAAATCTTAATAATCATTTTAATGATGACGCACAAAATATAACAATGTCTGGTGGATCAAAATATCACTACCCTCAAAATGTGTATTACTTGAAAATGAGAAATCAACATTTAAAAAAAATCTTCAAGTAACATTTGGCATTTCAGAAAATTGATTTATTCCGCTCAATCGACCACATCTAAGGCAAGAGAAAGAAGGGAACACAAGTTAAGCTCTGTATTTTTTAATATAACATATTTTTGGTCGAAATAGATCAAACATTGCTTCAGTAGAAATGTTTGGTTTTGTTTTTCCCCTGCACATGGTAAGTTCAACATTTCTTAAATATTTGTCAAGGGCATAAGGGAATTTGATTTCCTTATTTATAAAGTTTATTATCCAATTTCATAATGTCTGTGACAGATATTCAAGAATTATTGATATTACTGTGTGTGGAAAATTAAACTAAAACATATTTACTTAAACAACATTTTTTTTTTTTNACTTAAACAAAATTTTTTTTTTTTTTTTGACATAACAAGGTTGCAAAAACATTTTTAACCCCCATTTCCTTCCGTCCCACCTTAGAATTTATTTTAGATATTTTCAAAACACTACACGGAACTTGCGAATGTTTATATATTTGATCAACTGGATGTTTCTATCAAGAGAGGGGAGGAATCGAGATGACACACGTACAATACACAGTCAGACAGAACACGCAGCTGGATCATTGGGGAGTAAGGTGACAAGCCTCGAACACTTCACTTAGTCGCTTCCTTCTCCTCTTTCTGCTTGTTCTCTTCCACACCCTTTTCATCCTTCTCGTCCTTCTCAGACTGAAACACAACCGACAGAATATGTCAAAACACATTATTTTTATCCGAGCGGGGGTAGGTTTACGAGGATTTGAAATTTAAGACAGTGCATCAGCGGGATGGAAACCCATATTGGGCGAAAGTCACCTTCAAGGTACTCAACTGGGAGCTAAGCCCAGACCCTTATGAGTTAGTGGACACACCCTCAAACGTGAATCAAAATTTATTCTTTAAAGCTGAACTTGCTTTTACTTTTTGAGTTACATTATTTTGTAGAATGAAGTTCAAAAAGAATTTAGCCTTGGTCAAAATAGAGGGCAAGTTTTGTTTAGTACGAAACCTCATTTAGGTCTCCAGTTAAAAACAGTGAAATGTGTCCTCTACCCAGTTACAGCAGTGAGGTGTGATTAGTGTGATCTGTGAACTAGCATTATGGGAAGTAGACTTTACTTATTCTAAGAGAAGCCAAATCCAAACTAATTTTAAGAAATATTACCAAATTTTGGATATTTAAAAAAATGTATTATGTTAGGAAAAAAATATATTTAGTGTACACATTTATACAGCTTTAGAGAGTAAATATAATTTACAAAATATTTTGTCACATAGCATCACAGCATATAATTCAACTAATTCAGATTTTTTCATGTAATAATTAATTAGTAATTAATATAATAGCACCAAAAACATGACAAAAATTGAACATAAGTGTGTATTTTTTTTATCTATCTCATGTGGTATGCTCAGCAGATACACAAGCTTACATATTTTTTGAAGCTTTGTAAGCCTCTACTACGGTTCAAGTGTCTAAAGAGCTAGTTGAATTAAATATTCCCTTCAGCAAAGGTAATAATGACAAGAGCCACAAACATTGCAGTAAACAATAAGCACCTTTTCCTTTTCAATGTCCTTCTCGATCTCTTTGTCAATATCCTTGTCTCCTTCTTTCTCCTGTTTCTTCTCTTCCTCCTTTCCCTTGGTCTCTTTCTCCTCAGGGGGAGGTTTGGGAAGGTGTGAGTTGAGGTCCAGCGTCTTGCAGATGTCCTCCCAGTCTGGGAAACACCTGAAACAAACACTTCGTTACAGTGCGCCTACATTCATCGACCGACTGTCAAGACTCGGCTACACCAACTCACAGTGTGCCTACATTCATAAACTGATTGTCTGGACTTTTAACATAATCAAGACTGTTTAGGTTGTGTGTTTCAGACCAAGATCAGTTCCCCTTTAAAAATGTTTGTTCTAATCTTTGTGAGGTCAAAATTTGGTATTTAGGGATTCACAAGAAGAGCAGAACTATTAGTTCACTAACTGAAACTATTAAAAATAAATGGTAAAATACAGAACTTTGTACATACTGTCACATAATCTGGAATTAGAAACAATTTGGCTTTAAAAGTGATTATCAGTAAACTACACCTAAGTAAGTTTACCTAAGGGGGAAAAAAACAATATTTTGATAATTTAATAACAATTTGGCCTCAAGATATGACCAAATAGCATCTAAATATCATATATGAAAAAAGTGTTCAATCATTTTTGGTGTAGTTTACTGGGCCCTTTAATCCTTGAGGATATTAGAGCTAAGAAATTTCCAATTTTAAACTCAAATAAGTACTTAAAAATTTCCAATTTTTCTAAATAAAATTTGTTTAAGAGCTCTATACTGATTTTTGATGGTTCAGAACCAATTATAGTAATAGGATGAACTTAACCAGGCCCCAAAACAGTAATTTAACACAACTGAACGTATGAATGTTATAATGAATGGATCACAAGAAATAATGTTAAGATTTAGTTATTATTTGTTTTTCTATTATATTTATATTTCTTCTACATTCATAATTATTTCTAAGATTTGTATTCAAATTAGGGATTCATAAAGTCATGGATTCAACCAGACTAATAAAAAAAGTTATGATCATACAATTTCATCATTTTAAATTTAACATAGAAAATATTTTACTTTTCAACTGCTGTCAGACTAAAGGAGATATTAAGAGGAGCAGGAAGGGATTTTACTGGAACAAAGGCTAAAAACAGTTTATGATCGTTCACACAACATTAGGGGCCAAGTATGCCTCAAGTGCAATAAATACAAGACGACACCTACCTAGACCAGAATGGAATAGGCCAGTTTCATCCTACATATGGTGTAGTGCCGCACTTGAGTAGTACTAAGTCTGACTATGAAATGAGCTCCAGGGATAGTTAAAAAAAATGAAGTCTTTTTTTTTATTCTCATTTTTAGTATCAAGAGGCCCTTTGTTTGAGGGCAAAGTAAGCACTTCAAAATTTCCTGGATGCAACATGCATTGTATCTACCCTTCACTTACCTCTCCTTCATCCTATTGACATGTCCCACCAGGTTGGCACAATTCTCTTGCATGTAGTCCCTCAAAGTGTACTGCACTTCTTTTTCGATGAAATAGATCTGCGCCAAGCTCGCAAACGCAACCACATCCAACTAAGAGAGAGAGAGGAAGAAACACAACAAGTCAAACACCACGCTCAAAACAGTTGAGCGAACCTCAAAAGAGACATAAATAATCACACATACAGGAAGAGCAAATAGCTTTATAGGAAATGAGCGTTGTGCTATGGGAATGTTTGTCCCATATATCATCGTGTCTCACTACCTGTTCAAGTTATATGCATACATGATAATTACTCTGTGGGGTAGGGACTATCAAGGGAGCATTTTAGAGGTGATATACCTGCATTTTTGTGGAAGTGGGAAACCATTTATAAAAAAAAACCTTCAGTAGATCTGACCAGAATTCGAACCCCGATCTAGCCTTCATCAGCAGGCCAGTCTAACATGAGAGTAACCTCTCCTTCATCCTATTGACATGTCCCACCAGGTTGGCACAATTCTCTTGCATGTAGTCCCTCAAAGTGTACTGCACTTCTTTTTCGATGAAATAGATCTGCGCCAAGCTCGCAAACGCAACCACATCCAACTAAGAGAGAGAGAGGAAGAAACACAACAAGTCAAACACCACGCTCAAAACAGTTGAGCGAACCTCAAAAGAGACATAAATAATCACACATACAGGAAGAGCAAATAGCTTTATAGGAAATGAGCGTTGTGCTATGGGAATGTTTGTCCCATATATCATCGTGTCTCACTACCTGTTCAAGTTATATGCATACATGATAATTACTCTGTGGGGTAGGGACTATCAAGGGAGCATTTTAGAGGTGATATACCTGCATTTTTGTGGAAGTGGGAAACCATTTATAAAAAAAAACCTTCAGTAGATCTGACCAGAATTCGAACCCCGATCTAGCCTTCATCAGCAGGCCAGTCTAACATGAGAGTGACACCTTAGACTCTGGCCATTGAAGCTGTTTTAACAATTATCAAGTTTCCTAGAAAGAGGTTTTTTTTAAGACTGAAGTTTAAAGGAACGCTAATAAAATTGTCTAGTGTGAGGTAATGTGGCTGATGCTTAAAACAGGATAGTTTTAACATGATTGGGAAATGAAGCTATTACGAAACTCCAAATTTCCGGAGGAGGACAGGATAAATACAAATATTTAATGCTTGCAGGTGAATTTCATAAAATTCACAAACATCCCAGTCATGTATAATTGGGAGTCTTTATTAAATATAATCCTCACAGCTTTCTTATTTTTTCCCAAACATAAGAATGATTCCGGTGAATTTTCGCCTTGGCTCGGATGCTTGGCAACCCTGTTCTAAATAACCTTCTAAACAACTTAGTCTTTGAGCGCATGGACAACTGGGGTGTTAATACACTGAGTGCCTGGCATCCTATTAAAAAAAAGTCTGAAATTCACTTCAGTGTTCAAATGGTTTGAGGTGTCACTATTGCAATAGAATAATACTACCTTTGAATCCCTGCCAAGTGTACATGTTTTTTTTTCTATCTGTTTTTCCCCTAAGCAAAGAGAAGTGTACTTCCTTTAAAATCAACCTTCCTTATACCTAACGCACTAGTGTAACTATTACTTATGTTTATAGCCCGAACAAGAAGTGAGACGTGGTGATTAAAAAAAACAAGTTTGAAGACTCACCGTGGTCGGTTCATCACCAAAGAAGAACGGTTTGTCTGCCAGCATGTCCGACAGCACCTTGAGGTCATTCTGTCCGAACTCCATGATCTCTTCAGGTTTGTGGACACCGATACCCTGTGCCTTCACTTTCTTGGCTCCCTTTAACAAGATAATGCTTATTACAGCCCTCTTTAGTACACATGAATGTGTACCTTTAAGGTAAAATATTTATTCTCAAAACTGAAAAATGACACCTGAACACAGGAATCGAACCTGGGACTTTTTGCTTGGAACACCAATGCTCTGACCACTGAACTATCCAGGAATCGTCCTGTGTCCAGGGTCATTCTTCACTCATATTTTAAGGTAGAGTCTATGATGGACGAGCAGAAATCGTCGGCTACAAATGTGTGATTATATTAAGATCCCGAGCTATCAGATAACGCAGCCACCATTGACTCGATAGTTGGCTTTTTGCTGCCATTTGTACAATTATTATAATTGTAAGGAATTGCATGTTTAAGAATCAAATAGCTGAAGCTATTTTCCAATTTTCAGAATATGATATCTAGATGGAGAATCCCTCAATAAAAAGTATAAATAATAGCTTTGGCTATTTAATTTTTAGTATGCAATCCCGTACAAATGGCAGCATTAATCCAACTACTGAGTTGAAGGTGGCTGCGTTATCTTATAGCTCGTGATATTAATAAAATCACACATTTGTAGCCGACGATTTCCGCACGTCCATCATAGACTGTCTTAAAATATTAGTGAAGAATGACCCTGGATATAGGACAATACCTGGATGGATCAGAGATTAGAGCATTGGTGTAGTAAGCCAAAAGTCCCGGGTTCGATTCCCGTGTCCAGGTGTAATTTTTCAATTTTCAGAATATGATATCTAGATGGAGAATTCCTCGCCAAAAAGCATAAATAATAGCTTCGGCTATTCAATTCTTAAAATGTTTATGATAACAACCAAAAATTAACTTCGATATCCAGAGAAAGGACAAATTACAAGTCAGTAGCTTTCCAGGGAGACTGCATGCTACAACACTGTAGTTTTATACTCATAAACCAAGAATCTAATAAAACAAAATTATCTCTGCTGGTACAAATGACTTGTAAACTCAGAAAGCTAAACCTGTAAAAACAAAATAAAATATATTTATACAATAAAAAAAGGAAGAAAGGCATTCTACACAGTATTGATAATAACATATATTTTTCCATAAAATAACATAACCTCTTTAAGAAAAACCTCTTATTATTATTTGAGGGAAATTGTGTTTGAAAATAGGATAGAAAAACAAAATGAAACAAGGCTTCTACACTAAAAGGATTAATACATTTTACATTGCTGCCACTAGAGAAAGAGGTAATGGCTGCCTATCTAAGAAAATCGATCACTTGTGTGTGTCCAATCCACCGACCTACGTTTCATTCTATCAGAATTCATCAAGATGGAATGGGAAATGTGCAGCATAACTTGCTTAAAAAAAAACCTTTAGTGGTTTTTCAGGTTTCCTCTTTTAGAAAGTTGCATTGTGCATTTCAAGCTCCATCCAGATGAGTTCCGATAAATTGAAACCTATGTCGGGAGATTGGAGGTAGTAACCGATTTTATTCAAGTGACAGCCATTACCTATTTGTCCAGTGGCAGCATTGTAAAGTGTGAACTGTGTTCTTATTTTCATTGTAAAAGCCATATCGTCTGTTTTATTGTATGTGCTCCTATCACTCTTTCATGTATCCACTTCCATACACAACAAAACTCTAAATACAAGAGTTCATGTGCAAAGATACCCAAATTGGGAATTGTGTTATTCTCTTTAATGGAAGAAAAGTCTTAAGTGTAGGTCACAAATTCTATCAAAGCATAGATGTTGACTGTTATTAGACAAGAAATTTATCTTCTTTACATGGATGGATATGAGTAGCGAAAGTTGGCATAGACTGTTATAAACCGATTTTTATATACTTTATTAGATAAGATAATTTAGCTGTACAATTTTAAAGTAAAGAATGGTGGGAATTTCATATTCGATTCATCCATACCTTAGGTCAGTTTAAGGCTCACAAAACATCTAGCAAAAAACATGTGTTAGTAAAAATATTCTAATTACTATTTGAGAAATTTAAAGTTGGAATTCTTTCTCTATTTTTTTTTCTAACATATGGCCCACGATACCAGAAAGGTTACCTATCCCAGACCTTGATTCTTACTAGTTTAAAAAAATCTACAATTGATCTTAGTATAACAATTTTTGATAGCTTAATAATCCTTAGCTTTCAATACTTAAAATTTTCAATTTGGTCCTTATAATCAAATGAGTTTTATACGCATGCTGTAAGGTCTATAAGATACCCGCCAGGCAAAATGTATAGGCTCTTTCTTGCTTACTCGTAAAAATTCAGCGCAGAAGACAAGGGGAAACTACTTAGCTTTCAGGACTTCCAAAATGAATGTTCTTGGTCCCAAATTGAGCGGGTGGGTGATACTAGCCAGCCGAAAGACTGAGTACAAGCTTTACTCTGGATGTATGGATGGGTAACACATTAGGTTTGTGGATTCACTATTCTTATTGTGGTACATAACTAAACAATATTTCTGATATGAGATAAGGTACTTTGAAAATATTTAAATTTATTAATTAAAGTCAAGAAAAGCCCAAATTGTGACGCGTCATAGTGTAAATTATGAGGTATCTAAAGTGAATTATGTTGGAAAAACAATAGATAGAGAAATACAGGATACAGTATGGGAGTTAATCATGATATAATTGAGTATTAGTGTATCAATAAGCTGTGCATTATAAGAAGAAAGCAATAAAAAAAAATTTTCCCTTATATTTATTTTTTAGTAAATTCGTGCTCCTTAAATCAAAAAAAATAATAAAATAAAAATACCGAGAACTCACCAAGTACGCACTCACCTTGCGGCCAAAGGTGAACTTGAAGAAGAAGTTGAGGATCCCATTGGGGATCTTTGTGCCGAGTGCGTGCTGCAGATTCACTTTATAACCCTTGAGGACATTCTCTGGGTATTTGGACCTCCACCAGGTCACCACCCTGAGATTAAACAAGATATATTACACCTAGCCCAAGTCTAGCCAGAGTTGGTAGCACATAGTAGCACCGAATGTACGGGGAGTTCAGGGATCACACATGCAAGGGATAGTGCCGACACATTTATTTAGTCAGTTACAAAATAAGTTAATTTGAAAAAATGACATCTGGGCAAGCGAATCAAACCCAGAGCCCTTGGATTAGATCGCCAATACTTACACCGAGCTATTTAGGATTAGCTCAGTGGAAGAACATTGGTGCACTAAGCCAAGAGTATCTGCTTAAATTCTCTTGTCCAGATGTCATATTTTTAACCTATAAAGCAATTTAATTTCCCAAGCTTCACTATTCGTGTAAAATTAGTTGTACAAGGAAAAGCTTTCTTTCGGCTAAAAGAGTTACTAAAAATTCATTTATACATTCATACGTCAAGTCATGTGATCTTCAGCAGTCATTTGATATTTACTATCAATACCTATAAAACAACAATAATAAGGTATTAAGTTATTAATTATTATTTTTTAGCACCGCAACTCACTGCCTTATTAGACTGTACACACATGTACAGTAGCCCCATGGCTTCTTTGGTGCTGACTGACAGCTGACGGCTTTGAAAAGCTACCAGACCAAATTATATATCCCTATGCCGAACCATATGATCTGCAAAAAAACATGTGTTTAGCAACTGTCAGAAGTCAGCTGTGAACTGTCAGTCGGCACCAAAGAAGCCATGGGGCTACTGTACCAATTGCGTTTGTGTGTTATGAATGAGTAAGGTTAAATTTAGAGCAAGTGTACCCGCATTTGAGGGGGAAAACATGTAGGGAAAACCACCCTTAATATGCCCGATCGAGATTCAAACCCCAATCTCCCTGTCATTGGCAGTTCAGTCTATTGAGAGAGTAGCACCTTAGACCAAAGCATGTCAAAGTTGCGGCTGACATGTAGCCCAATCCACAAGCATATGTGGGCTGCAGATCTTAAATGAACCGAAATACAATTAGACCAGATTAATCTTTTAGTAACTGGAAAAAGAAACTTACAATATGGAATAATGACTTTGGAAAATTTAGCAAGTGAGGTTGGTGTACATAATTTTTCCGCTTAAAGAGAATGATTCTCAAAAATTGTTTGATTTGTCCATCAAATATCTGCAATGTTTGGCAGCACATACCTGTATAAACAGCTACATTCCTGGTTTAGTAAGGATTTTAATTGATTTTTTCTTTCTGATAGTGTAATTTATTTTGAAATGTGGCCCTTATGGTCAAACGAGTATAACATGCCTGCCTTAGACCATACGGCCACCACAAGATGTGTTATCAACATTGACTGCTGCAAATATGTATTTTCTAAAGGTTTCTTCCAACCAAACCCCTACTCGAGGGGTGCATGGTGAGAACTCACCAGATTAGGTGGTTCTCTATCATCGAGATCATGGCATGGGCCATGTTCTTCTGGTCATTGGTTAGTCCTGCGTCGAGGTCCTTTTCGTACCGCTGGCCCAACTCCTTCAGGATTATGGCGCTGTCTGCGATCTCCTCTCCGTTCAGCTCCACGAAGGGAAGTTGGCCCTTTTTAGAGCGGAACTTCATCTTGTGGTCCACATTCTGGAGACAAAACAACAAGAGTGGTTAGTTGAGTTAGTATTCAGGGACAAAACAACGAGAGTTGTTAGTCGAGTTAGTATTCGGGGCCTATACACTAATTTTTTTTAACTCGTCCCAGGCTTATCCAGATTTTTATTTTTCATTCCTAAAATAAAATCTTTATTCACTTTTTATAATTATATGCAAGGGTGTATATGATTTTTTTTTTCTTTTAATTATATGCTTGACACAAATGTGTCAAGAGCTCTTTGTAAACTATAGTGAAGTGAAGAAAAATAAAATATAACTTTGTTGATCCAAACAGAGATTGGAGCGAAGCTTATTCAAACTCAGCAGGAGAATACGGAAGGGTCTGCTGGAAGGCAAAAGTATTTTTACAAATTTTAATTAGAGTTGGATGAATTTGATCAAATTGACATGCATTTTTAACTGATGTAGAACACGTTAACATGTACTGTAGTTTTAAATTTACTGTATAACACATTGTGTTGACTAAAACATAAATATTTAGCTTTTTTTTTTCACTTTTTATTACAAGTCTTGTTTATATGTTAATTCTCATCAATAATATATATATTTAATATGACTTAGCTTGACAATTGCAGTTTGTTTCAATTTTTTCTTTTGTTTATTACACACCTTATATTTTTTTCCCTCTAAGTATTTTTGTTTTTGAACTTAAACATTTTTTTTAAATGATTATAAATATTCAAATAATTACAAACTTTTCACGACCCACCAAAAAATATGCCTGCGACACAGTTAAGGAACCAATGCGGCACTTCAACGGCTTGTTATTCTTTAAATTGTACAAATTTTAAAAACTAAATCTGAAGAATTTTTTTAGCTTTCATTGATTAAACAAAATTAAACTAAATTAAAATTGACATAATATATTTTAGCCACACCTAAAAATAAAACACAATTCCGATTTGAACATGACTTTTTTTTTCTCTCTCTGATCGATGACATGGTCTCAATAAGTAATTCCATGTGCAACCAAAATGTGCACTAGACTGGTGTAACAAGTGTTTAATTTCCTGTGTTAGGTAGAGGCCCGTGGTAAGTGAGGGGGTATGGAGGGGTGTGCCGGCAGTTTGATCACTAACATAGCTATCAGACCACATAAAGAGGCCGGAAGAGGTGAGGAGGGGTTAAATAAATACACTTTACAATTTACAGGGGCTGAGTGTTAAGTCTGGCTCTTTACTTTGTGATATGGTTTCTCATCAAAATAAACTTAAGAGCTAAACTATATTTTCTATTTTTTTTATTTGAACCGACTGATTATATCCGCGCGCGAGAATTTCTATGAACGATCGCGAAAGGACCTACCAATTTTGTCGGGAAAGGTATTTTCACATAGCTTCCAGGGTTCTTTTACAAGCCACAATCGACATGGGACAGACGGCTTTACTTCCCCTGTGAAGGAAGTTGTGCTACAGATTTTTTTATACCTCAAGAAAAATCTATCGACCCTGACTGGGTCTGAACTTACGAACAACGGGTCCTGATGCGAGCACTTTACCCTAAGACCACCGAGGTTGACCAGAACCATAATTATTTTAATCATGGATTTCAAAAGACTTATTTTTATTCCTTAATTATTTTTTTCTCTCCCCCCCAAACTCTCGCGGCACACCAGTGTGCCTTGGGACACCAGTTGGAAGATACTGCGATAAAGGATCGTGAGCCAAGAGAACAGGGTTCAATCCATACTGAGTGCATTAGATATATTTAACATGCACTTTTTGAACCGCCCGATTATATCGGCATACGACATGCAAACTAAGTATAGAACGAACACAAAACCCTGCTCCGGCCGTTAATTCATCACTGTTTAAGGGGAAACATACATTTCATCTATGATTTTTTTTTAAATCTGTTATGCCGGGAATCGATCCCAAAATTATATTCTATAGAATAAATCAAACTTATTTTAAGGTGTTATAATAGTCTGTAGAAATTCCTAAGAGCCCAAAAACCCAGTGGGCTTGTAACGTTCCTGGATGGAGCCGTCAGGTAAGAGGAGAACAAACAAGGGAGGAGGAAAATACAAATAACAATGTGTTGCTACCCCCCTTACTAAATGAAATCATTCTATTGACAAAGATCCATTTTACGCTCCTATACCAGTTACCTTTCGTTTCCCGGACATTTAGTTCTGAATGATCAACGGGAATATGTGGATTTTTGTACTTTTCAGAGTGGAAAATGTCAACTTACTGTGTTTTACAAGTCTATATATGTATGGGGTCATAGAATATATTGGTGTGCCCATTCCAGTAGGAACAGACTATGAAAAATGCTTCCAAGAATACACGCACCCAAGAGTCGTGCCGCGGAGAGGGAAGGGTGCTACACCCCCTCAGACTGTATTGATCCAACACCGAGGAACAGACAACCACTGGTGCTGCCATCCTGCGGTGGAACTGGCCGACAGCGTCGTACACAGAGGATGGGGACACCGTTTGATTAGTACGCTCCTGCACGCGCATGGGGGCCGCGCGGTTTAAGGCGTCAGGTTCACGATCTACTGGATTCACGCGAGGTGACCGGAAGATTTTGGTCTGAATATCAAGACATTTCCTCTAGTTTGGATATTTCAAGTGACCAGGTGGAAGGGGGTCGGAATTCGAATTTTAGTCTTTCCACACCCTCTCCCCCCCACCCATAACAATAATGGTTTGACACTCTCCCCCCATGAAAATGTTGATACACTACTCAAAATTCTACCTTACTCATATCTGCCTCATTATCGTAGTTAAAATGCGAACTACCCAAACGGGTAGTAAGACGTAGTTAACAGCAAACTGTGCCTGCTTGTGTGTGTGTGCGTCTCTCAAGAAAGAGAAAGAGCAATTATGATCCACATTTGCGGGGAGGAAGGGTTGAAAATTATTCTTGTAAATAAACTTCATTCAGTACACCCGGTTTTGATTCGAACTCCAAGCACCCGTCACCGGGCATCTGACTGACTATAGATATAATAATATATTTTATTATTGCTTCTTACTAACCGTTTGGGTTACACGCTTAAGTATTAATTACGCTAACGGTTTTAGGGATCAAACAGGTTATATTTATAGGAAGTATATCTGCATTTGTGTAGTCAAAGTGGAAAAAACATTTTAGAAAAACCACCCTCAGATACAACCGACCGAGATTCAAATTTCATATATATATATATATATGACGATATATATATATATATGACGATATATATATATATATATGACGATATATCGAGCTATGAGCGAACTTTTAACAAACGAATATTTCTTGGAAGTCTAACCGTATATTTTATCAACGACAAAACCTCTCTCTCCCAAGTGACAGGGTGAAGGACAACCAAAGCCCAGGCGACAGGAAATTTGCTGGACGATATCTACACTAAGTTTGAATGACGCAACGGCCCATTCTACTTCCCCCGCTATGTCCGCTCCACCACGTCACAGATAACGGCCGGGGCATGAATGAACAGAGGTGGGAGTGGGTATGAGGGGATCGATTCGTGTCGAGACGTCCCCTTTTACACAGCACATAAGTTTTGACAAAAGGTTTTTATATATATTTTATATTTAAAAAAAAGCAACACGTGATGTTTTTTCTATCCGTGTTCATCTTACTACAATGTGGCTACTTAACTTTTTTATCATCTAATTCCCTTCAAACCTAGATTTCCTCGTCATCGGCAGGAAATCTAGGTTTGAATCTCGGTCGGGTGTGCTGAGAATGGTTTCTCCACTCAAATGCGAGTACACTTCCTCAAAATATAATCTCCCTAATCCCTAAAACCCCTAACGCGATTATTACATAAGCGTACAACCTGAACGGTTAGTAAGACGTAATGATAAAAAAAACCAGAACGATACATAGACGCTTTTCATTTAACGAGCTAATTCAAATAACTTCACAACAGTATTATTATTATTAGCACCGCGTCTTACTACCCGTTCGGGTTATACGCACTTACGCTAATGTGTAATGGTAGGGTGATTGTGAGATGAAATGGAGGACCTACAGTTTAACGTGGAATCCGAACCACGGTGGAGGCTTGGCATTCCTCACATTCACAAGTTGTGATTAATACACATCTTGTCAGAGGTGAAGGAAGGGTTTGGCAATCAGATAAATCTGTGCCGGCACCGAGGATTGAACCCCAGACCCTCAGTACAGAAGTCTGACACCTTACCCCTAGACCACCAGGTCACCCACTTCACAACAGTAGATTCAGTTTTCTGCTAATATCTCACTTTGTAAGCGCATGCGCACTAATTAAGTCTGTTGGTTTTTTTATTTAGTTAGATTAGGTCTCCAAAGCAGAAGTTATCGCGCAGAAAAATTAAGGCGGAAGTTATTTCAAGTCGCACCGAGCGGACAACGCCAATGAGGTGTAACTATGATTTAAGTTTC
Source organism: Timema bartmani (assembly GCA_902151455.1). Taxonomy (NCBI): domain Eukaryota; kingdom Metazoa; phylum Arthropoda; class Insecta; order Phasmatodea; family Timematidae; genus Timema; species Timema bartmani. The sequence goes on from CABFWB010001188.1 coordinate 60,647, forward strand.
TACTTCGCTCTTTTGTTTTTATGCGAACGTGTGAATAGCCACCGAGCCCGCATGCCCACCGATGCGATTGAGTTAATATGTAAGGAGAGAAAAAAAACCCACCCCTCTCTTTTCTGATGCGTTGGGCAACTCCTCTTGCCTCCCCTACCAGGCAACCAAGAAGAGTTATCAGGAAGGGTGGTGTGTGGTGAAGGAGATGCAGCTGCGCGTCTAGGATCCTCGTCACCACATCTGTCACCACAGACATCAGAGACACGCACGAGCTACACTAGATATCATCGCTGAGGCAAGTGAGGATCCTCGTCACCACAAGACACCACGGACATCCGAGACACGCACGAGCTACACTAGATATCATCGCTGAAGAAAGCGTATGGTTACTTTTTATTTAGCGCCGCGTCTTACTACCCGTTCGGGTTGTTACGCCAAAATACAAATTACACTGTGTTAGGGATTAGGAAGGTTTCATTTAAAATGTACCCACATTTGCGTGGAGGGAAAGATTAAATCCCATTAATGAAGACCCTCGCTCAGTGCACGCGACCGAGAACGAACCCCAATCTTCCTGTCTTCGGCAGTCTAATCTGACACGATAGTGACGCCTTAGACCATGCGGCCACCGAAGCGGGTTGTGGGGAAAGCACCGTTGTCACACACTCGTTTTCATGTCGTCAATCTCCCCTCAAATATAAAACAAGCTTGGCAACGTTGGTTAGTCGAGTATGACAGTAGCTCCTCACTCCAGCACACGACCTTCCGACATAACAAAGCGAGATTTGGTAACAGTGAACAGAGAGAGAAGATAAAGCTTTTCTCCAGAAGATCTGCAGTTTCCCTCAGAGGTGATATTGCCAGATTGGGTGTAGCCTCGCATTCCACTCAATCCTTTAAAAAATATGGGGGCGGGGGGTGTTTGTCCTAAAATATTAGTTTGAAATATATTTCTCAAGTGTTTGGTTAAAATGATAAAACTGCCCTGGCCAGCTGATAAACAGTTAAGATTTAATTGCGTGAGACTTAAAAAAAAAAATCTGAAATGGCATGTGTGTGCGCAATATTGAACTAAATTAAGTTTAAAAATAGTGTTCCCTTGTTTGAGGTTTGTTTTTTCAAATTATAAAATGAATCTTAAAATGTATTTTTTGAGATGTACCTAAAGGCTCCATTATTTGTATAGTACAAACTGCTGTCATTTATTTGAGGTTGCACTTGCACTTTCTGAACCGACTGATTATGTCAGTACACGACTTGTAAACTAACTAAAACCTAGAAGAGACACAACACCCAGCCCTCCCACTTCGGTGGCCGCGTGGTCTAGCACGCTACTTTCACAGTAAACTAGACTGCCGATGACTGGGAGATCGAGGTTCGAATCTCAATCGAGTGTACTGAGGGAAGTTTTTCCAAAATGGTTTTCCTCTCACGCAAATGCTGATACACTTCCTCTAAATATAGCCTTCCTAATCCCTAAAACCATTAACCTAATAGTATATAAGCGTATAACCCGAAAGGGTAGTAAGACACGAGTTAAGAAAACCAACCTCACTTCCCCCGTCCGTTAATTCATCAATGATAAAGGAGAAACCCACATTTTACTAATGATAAATCAAACCCGGGACTCTTAGCTCAGTGGACAGTCGCCACTGACTTGAGATAAGGTATCTGACAACATAAATTGATCTTGAATGATTTGTTTGGATTGTCTGTAGCAAGTTCCACGCACATCTCGCTTGTTCAGTATATCTTATATTCTGCTCAAAAGTTTAACATTTGTTGACTAGTCCCCCACCCCTCCCCCTTCACCCTATTAAGAGCGTTCATCATAGCAGGCCCAACTCAGCTCCCGGCTCGTGCACAATGCTTATCTGTGAAGACATTCTAAAAAGGTCAAAAACGGCTTTTTCAATGAAGTTTTTATCCGAATATTTAATATTTCAACAATGTTCAGTATTAGGAACTTCTATTAAATCTTTATCTACATTAATGTTTAATCAGAAATGATCCACGTGCAATAGTGTTGGTGTAGATTTACGATTTCTAGCCGACTGTATAACAGAGTTTATTTATATGTGATGCACGTTCTTAATGACAACCTGGCTTGGCAATGCACAATCTCTTGTGGAAATGGATTGTTATCTGAAGAAAACATCGACTTTAGAGATATAATAGATTTTGACGTACTGTGGCACCAGACTGAAAAAGGTAGTTTTATTTTTGACTGTCTGTCTCCCCCCTCTGTCTGTCATATATCCTCGCGTGTTATGTCCATCTGCCTGTCTGTCCGTCCGTTCGTCAAGCTTTGTACAACTTTAAATAACGTCAATTGTCACAAAGAGTGGGGGCCAGTCTGGAATGCGGTTGACGCCCTCTTACCCCGAGCAAAATAGACGCAAGAAATTATTTGAAGCACTCCAATAGACTATGCCCGGGTCAAATGATTTTCATAAGAAACTGCTTCACTCCTCTCAATAACATCTAACTTAGGAAGATAATACGGCTAGACGACTTCGCACTCTGATCAGGTTCATATTAACAGATATTAGTGAAACCATTTCACCATAATTATTTTGAAGAATTTGAATAAAATAAAAAGTAAAAAAAATGCTCTTATCCCAATTTCGCTCAACATTGCCATGGAAGAGAAAACCGCACGTTTTTTGGTCCGAACGTAATCTTTAATCTTACTACCCGGTTAATCGGGAGTGAGATGACCTACCCACTCCTAGGGAAATATTCTCACACTGCTGTATTTCGTACGGTAATGTAAATTCTGAAGGTTCCAAACCACTAAAATAATCCTCAACTATCTTAGATGTTTTGTTGAGACCCTCAGGGTAAGTTCACATTATTACGGCTTATTCGATTCGGTTCTCTCATACGGTAGAGTCGTATGAGTTAAAAAAATCGAAAGTGTTCACATTTATATCATTTTTGAGGCGGTTTTCTTATACGGTAGAACCGTTTCGGGGCAGCATACGTTTTGTGTTCAGTTTGCTGCAGTTTCGTGAAAGATGGACGACGACGTTGCGACCATGGTTATTTACTGGTATTATAGGTAGGAGTAGAAAAAATAAACAAAATCATAGAAGATTTTGGGAGCACCCTATTGCATCACGGCGTTTAAATCTGGGTCACTTTTGGACACTCATGTTAGAGTTGCTAAGTGATGAAACAAAATTCTACAATTATTTTCGCATGTTGATGTCAGCGTTTAACGAACTTCTAGGAAGATTGGAAGGAGATTTGAAAAAACAAGATACGTTTATGAGAAACAGTATTAGTCCAGAAGAGAAATTGGCAATATGTATTAGGTAAGTAAATTGATCAGTCTCTCTATAATCAAAGGTTTTTTGGAAGAAAACTCGGTTAATTGGGTATATGTACATGTTGTCATCTCTGTAGTTTATGTTTTTAAGGGTAGGCAAATAAATAAAATGAATTAACTGTTCCACTAAGAAATAATCGATAGTCATAACTTTTTACAGTTTTATATTTATTGGCAAACATAATACCACAATATTTTGATAGAGATTAAATACGTAGGTAACTCAAAAATTAGAGAAATCCAATATTTCTTCCGTATTATTCAAATCGGAAACTGGCGATTGTAGATCTGGTGTTGAATGGAGTGAAGAACTATCCAGTGAGTTTGTCGAGTACCCTGCATTTTGATAATGTGCTGTAGTATATCCTAGATTATTATAATAGTTTGTTTGTCTGTCTCTTAATACTTTGTAATAGGTTAATGACACCCGCTTGAAATTCAAGGATTTCATCTGTGTTGAGCGTTGAAGTAATGGGTAAAAGACTTTAAAAAAAATGTAATTGGCAATCTTATTCTTTCTGATTCTTAGTGCTAACATTATCAAGAAATTTGATCATTTTTTCGCCGACCTCGTTTTATTTCCTCTTCAACTTTTTATTTTTCCTTTCTTTGTCCGATATCTCTGTACTTCCTTCCTTTGTATTTTTCTCCCCTCTATTGTTATCTATTTCTGCACTTGTTACATTTTCAGTCCCCTCGTCAACGTGGCTTGCACTTCCTTCTCCACTTTCATTAGTTTCTCCGCTTTCTTGACCCACTGTTGTCTCAGTAACTTTCTTGAGGAATTACATCTGATCAGAATATTTATATGGTTTGTATTTACTAGCAGAGGAACCAGATTTCTTTTGATCTTTCCTCTCTTTACGATCTTTAATCCAGCTGTCTCGAATCTGTGTCCATTTTTTCAGAATTAATTTACCTGCAAAATAATTAGATATAATTTTTTTCCAGATATGACTTCTGGATGTTCATATAAAGATGTACATTATTCATTCAGAGTTGGCATCTCGACAATCAACGCTGTCATTAAAGAAGTGACGCCCAAAATATGGAGCAATTTATGATACGAATTTATGCACCTTCCTACAGCTCAGGAATGGGAACAAATAGCGAATGGTTTTAAAACAAATGCTGATTTCCCCCACTGTATTGGTGCCATAGATAGGAAACATATTAGAGTTAGAAAACCATCAAACAGTGGCTCAATGTTTTTCAATTATAAGGAGTACTTTTCAATTGTCTTGTTGGCTGTTGTGAGCTCTAATTAAAGATTCATATTTGTAAGTACTGGATATTATGGTAAAGACTGAGATTCTTCAATTTTCAAAAGTACAAACTTCTGGGAAAAATTTAGATGTGGTACTTTTCAAGTACCGGGACCGAAGCCTTTGCAGCCAAATTCTCAAGAAAACTTTCCCTACGTTCTTATCGGCGATGAAGGTTTCACATTGAGTGAACATTTAATTATACCTTTTGGTGGAACACACTTAAGACTTAAAAAAGTTTATAATTATTGTTTGACAAGAGCTAGAAGGTACGTGGAATGCACTTTTGGTATCCTTGCAAACAAATGGAGAATTTTTCATAGGCCCTTGGACGTAAATTATGACACGGGAGTTCAGATAATTAAAGCATTCACTGTTTTACATAGCTTCATTATAGAAAAAGATTGACTGAATTTAGAAAATCTTAATGATCAAAATAAAAGTGTGTGCCTTCAAAAAATGCCAGGGGAACAACGAAGACGTGGTGGAATTACAGCTAATACAATTAGAAACATGTTCGCCGATTATTTCGTGTCTGAATATGGATCAGTTCCGTGGCAAAATGAAGCTATTGGTTTGACTAATTTATCAATTATGCTGTGTAATAAATCAATGATAAAACTTACCAATTCTTGTCTTTGGTTTTTATCAATTTTTTCGAAATCTTCCTTCAATATTACACAAATCTCCCTCCATGCCGTTTCACGTAAGACTGTTTTCATATATTTCTAATGTTTTATCCCATATGACGGGTCTTTCTTCAATCAGTGTTATAATTAATTTCACATTAATTTTATCCATTGCGAAAACACGTCTAAACATGTCTAAGCAAGTGCAGCGACTGCCCGAACTACCCCCTCCCTCCGCATACGGCGCGCGGGTGGCGTACGGTATAAAAACTGAGCTGTGTGAATTATTTCGTTTGGATACTATAGCCACTGCGACAGTTTCGGTTTTTTTTTACCGTACACCGCATACAGTTTTCAGTGACAACACACAGCAAAAATAAACGATTCAGTTTTCTTTGCCGCATTGGGTTTTACCGTATAGTGAGAACACACGCATATCGTTGCATACGCCACTGAAAACCTCGAGAAAAACGTCTCGGTAAACCGCAAGGTGTAAACCTACTGTCACAGCTGCATTTCTTATGGTAAAGTCAGTTTTGAAGCTCCCAACCACTAAAACAATCCTCAGTTATCTTAGAATGTTATGTTGTGACCCTGTTGAAAAGATGACATTTTGAGGTATGTTCTATTTTTCTAACCATTTACTTTGATTTCAGAACTGCAACATTCCGGGCCAAGGTCCTTGAAAATGGGATACTCTCACCTTATCCAACCCCTTATTTAATTTAAATAATAAACACTCATAATGCACTGTGTCACAAAACAAGACTTTTTAAACAACGCCTCTCAGTGTTAAGACAGGCGAGGCGGCCCCCTTAAAACGTCCTACGAGGGTGAACAAGTCCTAGGGAGCTTATTCTCATAAACCGGAAGTGGTCATTTGAATGGAGGGACAGCGCTCTTAGACTCGGTTTATACAGCCGGGAGTAATTCCACCAATGGCATCGACATTCTTTTGTTCCGTCAATATAAATATCCTAATTCGGGGGGTCACCGAAAGACGGGGGAGAGGTAAATTAACCGACAAGGGGGAGAATGGATCTGTAGAAATAAATCCTGCTATTGTTCTTGCTGTAAGGTTATGGGCTTTGTGCCCCAAGTGCAGTAGAATGACAATAAAACATGGTCACTTTAAACCAGAACATTGTGTCATAATTATAACGAGGACATTCAAGGATGATTTTAATTTAAGGATTTAATAGAAGTCTTATTATTGTGTACACTCCGTTTACCCTGAAAGGTATCATTCTCTCCTCTAAGAACTACACTATGGCTCTATTATATAAGCTACGCAATAATGGAAGCAAGCAAGGTAAGCTTTAACACTACACGAGTTTTTTACTGTAATGAGCACAAAACTATTTTCTATCACCCTATACATATATATACACCTGTAAACATAGTTTAAAAGTACAAAAATCCACATATTTCTCTTGATCACTAGGAGCTAAATGTCCGGGAAACGAGAGGTAACTGGTATAGAAGCGTAGAATGGATTTTTGTGAATAGATTTATGCCATTTAATACAACACACATTGTATTGTTATTTGTATTTTCCTTCTCCCCTGTTTGTTCTGCCGTACAGCTCCACTCAGGAACGTTATAAGCCCGCTTGGTTTCTTGAGTTAAGAATCTATTGTGGACTATTCTAACGCCTTAACGTTTACCGCCATAGTAGCTTTGATAGATATTAACTCAAATTTATAAATAAAGAATTAAAATACAGTATATTATATTTCCCCACGTAAAACCCCCAAGCAAAGAGGAGTGTGGTGATTTTGCGCCCCGTTAGTTGTTAAGCGCGAGGACCCGGCGAGCAGCCACGTATGGCGGGTTATCTGTTTTCCGGCGCTCACACGATCCGGTGCTACTTTTTTCATTCCTCTTTCACTTGCCGGTATAACTTAAGAGTCTGAACGTGTTTGGAAAAAAAACCATTTTAAGGCGTTTGATTAGTCTAAGTGAGTTTATAACGTTCCTGGGTGGAGTTGGCCAGCAGTAGGAGAACAAACGGGGAGAAGGAAAATACAAATGACAATGCAATAATATGTTGTGACCCCCTATAAAATGACATAATTCCACTCACAAATATCCATTCTACTCTCCTATATCAGTTATCTTTCGTTTCCCGGACATTTAGCTCTTAATGATCAACAGAAATATGTGAATTTTTGTACTTTTCAGAGTTGAAAATGTCAACTTTTAAACTACTCGTATGTTTACAAGTCTATATATGTTTAGGGTCATAGAAAATAGTTGTGTATTAATTCCAGTAAATAACAAGCTCGTGTAATGTTGAAGGTTTTATCAATATTTAACCTAAGCGCAACATCGGAATGACAATATCTCAGCTACCTGGCCGGAAATTAATTCAAGCGATGCCGCCGATGGCCTCTTTGAAGAAGATAGTTTTTTTACGAAAACAAATCAAATGAGCTGCCTTTATTGTGAAACGCTGTATTTCCCTAAATATTTTCTATTTACGTTCCTAGTGTCCTACATATTAGGTCCATGTGGATTTACAAGACGCGGTGCCCAAAATAAATAAGGGTGCAAGGCGTGGGGGAGGGCCATGCCAGTGGCCCAAAGGGGGTCGAGGGGGGTTATCCTTGTAGGTCATAGGGGGCCGCGGTGACAGTCGACCCGAGTGACCTGATTTCAGATGCGGTGTTAAAGCTTCGAGAGACACGCGAGGGGCGGGAACACACGAACGCGGCACTTGCTGCGCCCCCATCCCCGGGCGGTGTATACTTGGAACTAATTTCCCGCTTACAGGGATTCAAAGGTTGTTCATTGTTACTTTTTTTTTAATTGTATGACATTACTGAATGGGAGAGACAGTTTTGTCGCTTGTGAGTGTTGACTGTTAGCCACTCTGGCGGCACAGAGCGTTGTCTAGGGTCACCTATGGAAGTTATCTACACGTTGTATCCACGAGGTGACGTGATGGCGGTGAATATAAAGCTGGGGAGCAGGTGTAAGTTTTTGCCTAACTTAAGCCTAATTTACCAACTCCTGATGATCATTGGGATAATTTCTCGCAAGATAAAAAAAATACCCAAGGTACCAGCCGGGAATCAAACCCAGGACGCCTTGGTTCATAGCCAAGTGCAATGACCACTACACCACAGAGCCGGATGTCATAATTCATGAAGCTGTACCCCATTTTGGTAGGAAGCCCGTTCTAGAAGGTCTTATTTTGTACTAGTATCCTACTGTATAGTAGTATTTTGGTAGGATAAGAGGCCTTCCATGATGAGCTTCCTTCCAAAATCAAGGTATACGGTCGGTTGTTCTAGGTTAAATTAGTCTTAGTTGAGCGTTGAAATGATGACGATTTAAAGTGCACGGTATCAGGCTCTCCCAGTCCACAATCTTGTACCAGAATTGACCAACAGCGACTAGCTATCAGACAAAACCGAAAAGGCTTAAGAGGGTGAATTTCCCCCCGGACTATCAGCAATCACCTGGAGAGCTTCTAGTAAATTACAATTGACCAGAATAGAGGGAGGAGGGACCAATTAAGACCAAACCATGTCCTCCAGAATCGAGCAGTTTCCCATAAGATGTCGATATGTTTCTCGTTTGACATATCGCAAGTATACATTGAAAGCTACGATATATCAATGCTGTTCTGTCGCTCATTTCTTAAGTTTTATTTACCCGCTTCAGTGACCGAATGGTTTCCGTCAATCTCACGTTGGACTGACCTGCTTAAGACGAGGAAGCCAAAGTACGAATACCAGTCGGGTCTACTGAGGGTGTTTGTTCCTAAATGGTTTCCCACTCTTCTTCTAGCCAAATGCGGGTATAACACTAATAAAATGCTTCTTTCCCCATTCCTACCTCATAAGAATAATTATTACATATGCATATGTTCATAACCAGAACCGGTAGTAAAACGCGGCGATAAAATTTGTTTTTACTTAAATGTTTAAAATAGCAGAAAAGCTTAGTAAAAAATAGGGGGAAAAGGACTAAGTTAATATAAATATAAAAAATATGTTTTTTATTCATTTTGGTTCACTTCCAATTTATTTTAATTCACAAGCTTTAAAGAATAGTAAGATGTATGAAATATAGATATTTTACCTAACGATACATTGCTGCCATCACAAAGTGAAGCCAACTAGCCTTGTCGTCGTTAAATACCTCATCCTGGATTCCTCCCACGACGCGACATCGGAACGTGGCCCACACAAATGGGCACGAAGGACAGTGACTGTGTCAAACAGGAGTACCCCCCATCCTCACCCTTATTAGGGCAAGGGTCAACCACTTCCTCTGTAGACGCGGTGCGTGCCCAACGGATGACAATCCCCAAGACTTGCACATCTAGCAGTACCGCCAGTCCGTCCTGGAGGGTAGGGGGGTTAGGGCCCAAGAAATAAGCTGAAGAAATGTACCTACATTTGCGTGAAAGGAGCGTGATGAACCATTAGGGGAAACTTATTCCTTCTGTAAGCACCTCAGATTTTTTATCCCCACATCTTATTACTCGTTCGGGTTATACACCTGTGTATCAGTTACGCTAATGTATTAGGGATGAGCAAGGTTTAATTAAGATAAAGTGTACCCGCATTTGTGTGAGAGTGGAAAGCAGTTTAGAAAAAAAAACTCTGTACATCCGACCGTGATCGAACCCCGATCTCCCCATCATCCGCAGTCTAGTACTATTGCAACGCCTTAGACCATGCGGCCACCAATTTGGGTCTGTATGGATATTCCACCATCAAACCAGACTAAACGAGCCTGACTTTTAGACCGCGTGCCCCTCACCAATGTACATGTGGCGCCGGAGAGGGGAGTGAGTGCGGCGCTGGTTGCCATGACAATCGCGCGCGCGTCGCACCCTGGGCTTTACAACACTTTCACGAGCACAGATAAAGGCGCTCTTGTCTGGAGTTTGACGGTTAAAAGAAGGTCGGGGTTCAAATCCCTGGCGAGATTTTAGAATTGGGTTTCCAGCTTGCCTACTCTATTCACACCACCTCTCTTCTCTACGCCAGAGTTTAAAAAACTTTTATTCTACCTCCTCGTCCCCAATTTTTTTTAAATAGAGTTTCACGCGGCCCCTCCTTATATCCGATTAAAAAGAGGTAATAATTAATAGTAATAAGTTCAAAATGCTGTTCGATACGTAAATTTCTGCTAAAATCATACAAGTAAACGTTATAATGGTAATAATAATGTAAGGAAAAACTTAAAAAGTGGCTCAATATGGAAAACCAACGTCTTTTTGGGTTTTAGTTCACAGCTTTATAAAATTATAGAATCTAAATGCCCCTCTTATCTATACTCAGACGTGACCAAAATATCTTCCATAAATACATTTAAAACACGAAATAGAGATTATCTACAAGTATCCAAACATCGGACGAAAAACTTCGAAGAAATCATTTACCTTTCAAGCGGATAGGGTTTGAATGCTGTACCATCAGAATTTTAAATATATAAAATATGTCAATATTTTCAAGAAAATGTGGAAGAATCATTTGCTGGGCAACCAAAATTTTAAAAACTGAGCATCAAATGTTTATACAAAACTGTAAACAATAGTAGTAGCTTATTATAAATAAATTTTTAACATCAAGTCTCAATGTGTACTACTCAACCTCTTATGATGTATGAAATAATATTAGCATTAGTATTCCTCAAATCGTAAGACCAGCCATGAGCTGAGATTTGTGGAAAATAAATAAGTAAATATATTTATAAAAATGTCAAACACCAATGTTTTACAACAATTGATATTTATTCGCCCAATAGTTAGGTGACACTGAGCCTAACGAATTGAATTGTTCGACAATATGGCGAACGTAAAAGTTTATTTAGCTTGCGTATCAGACATCTTAGTTATCATGGTAAATATCAAGTCTTAGTTATGATCTAAGCATGCGAGGTTCAATACCCATCAACGTCGAAACTGTAATAAAGTCAAATTTGGATAGTTATGGTTTTTCTAAGAGGTAAATTAAATGTTTGGGGTCTGGTATTTTAGTGGTTTTTAGTTCAGATGTGAATCTCTCTATATACATGCTCTAATAAAAGAGCCCGATAGATTAAAATCAAGTTCCCTTCTACCATGAAAGAACTAGTATAGTATAATCTGCCAAGGTAGCACAATTCGGTCCTTTTCAGGGTAAACAAATTCAATTTTCACAGGACAATCCTTTTGACTAACACATTTCTTTGCGGCCGAAATTTATAACATTTATCTATATTATTATTGTTATTTTATAGTTATTGATAATACCTATCAAAAGTGACAGCTATATATAGTGACTTTACGTATGAATACATGAAGGTAGATTAGTAATTTTTCTAGACCCGCTTCAGTGGCCTAATGGTCTCAATAACAAGGAGATAAAGTTTCGAATCTCAGTCGGTTCTACCGAGGGTGGTTTTCCACTCTCCTTCCACGCGAATTCGGATAGATTACCTCTAAAATCCTTCCTTACACATCACTAAGCCGTTAGAGTAGCTATCATTTACGTCTATAACTTGAACAGGTAAGTAAAACGCGGTGATAAAAAAAACTTTTCTAGCTGTCAAATATGGCCCTTAATTTGAAAATCTGACTTTTTGGGGATGAGGAAGGTATAATTTTAGTAAAATGTGTAATTGCGTGGAAGGAAAGAATTCATGGATGAAAAAAAAACTTTAAGACCCAGTCGGGATTTGACTCCCAAACTTTCTGATCAGCAGCAAAAACGGACTTGATGAAAATGAAGTTTTTGTTTTCGTGCCCATAGGTTGGGATGGAGGAAAGAGGGCAGGAGCGTGTGTGTGTGTGTGTGTGTGTGTGTGTGTGTGTGTATGTATAAAAGATTCATTTCTCTTGACAATTTTATTATTAATAATTATTATTATTATTATTAGCACCGCGTCTTACTACCCGTTCGGGTTATACGCACTTACGCTAATGTGAAATGGTAGGGTGATTGTGAGATGAAATGGAGGACCTACAGTTTAACGTGGAATCCGAACCACGGTGGAGGCCTGGAATTCCTCACATTCACAAGTTGTGATTAATACACGTCTTGTCAGAGGTGAAGGAAGGGTTTGGCAATCAGATAAATCTGTGCCGGGACCGAGGATTGAACCCCGGACCCTCAGCACAGAAGTCTGACACCTTACCCCTAGACCTCCAGGTCACCGTCTTGACAATTTTATCCCCGGAGAAAAATGCAAGTGAATGTGGCTTCGAATGAATAGGGGGAAGAGGTGGGGGGGGGGGAGAGTTTAAATGCCCGCATACTATTGTGTTTTATGTCCTTGCAAACATTCCAAGTCACACACAAAGAGGAAGTGTTAGTCACACCTTTGGCAAGACTTTCAGTAACCTTGTCTTCGTTTGGTGAGCCTAACACAATACTCGCCTTTATTTAGTAGAGAAAAAAAAATCTTTAACAAAACTACTTTTATCACACCATGCAGTCCTCCCTTCATGTGATTTATCACAATTCTTTTCCCATCTCATCTCGCCAAATTAATGCGGGTACACATCCTCCTAAATTAAACCTTTATTATCTCTTCTAACACAATTGCATAATTAGTTCGTATGTGTAGTAAGCGAACGGGTAGTAAGATGTAGCACTGAAAAGTTTACCGATGGCTTTATATCAATGTTAACTCTCCAAAATAATCGCTAACGGTAGTCCGGTTCTGTCATTTCAACCACTACTACAATTTACCCGAATTTTAGATTGTATGAACCACCTTTGTCACGAATTAATTCGGATAGTCGGCTGTATCACTTCATCCCGATGTCATATTATCATCATCATCATCATCATCAACTGTTTCCACCCTGTGGTCGGATCAGTTTAGTAAAATGCCTCCCTCTTTCCTTCCACCGTTCTTCTCTAACTTTCACACTTGCAGTTATCTGTGCATCTCGTCTCTTCTTCTCCCTTGTGAGTTTTTTCCTACACACTTATAACTCCCAACATTCTCCTTTGAATCCTTTCCTTTTACATTCTCATTACGTGTCCATACCATCCCAACTTTGCTTTCTCTACTATCTCATGTAATCCTGTTTCTTCCGATGACAACTATAGCCTCAATCTTACACCCAATGTTCAGGTTTCTGCTGCATGTGTGACAGTGGGTACTAAGTGCACCCTACACAGCACTTGCTTACACTTCAGGAAGGGTCATTATGTCTTCTCTCTCTCTCTCTCTGTAAATGATCAGAGTTTTAAAAGGTGGAACCACACATAGGTTATCAATATCAGCGCCAAATATGCGAGCAGCAGGAACGGTCGTAGAAAGCAGGTAAAGGAAACGACTCCGTATTGGGCGCTTATATAACAATAGCACCCAAAGAGCTGAGCACTTGACTCTCAAGACACGCCACTCGCATATTTCAGGTAGGGCACTGGAGGGGAGGGGGGCTACCAAGGACAAATTTGTTTACAAATATGTCACCAGGTTACTAGATAAGTGGTGGGAGGGGGGAGTCGCTCAGCTGGTGAAGGGTTGATAAGAATGATTTAAGATAAAATGTCTGCGTGGGAAAATGGATTAAGCATTTAGGACCTCCTTACCAGCACACTCCTTTCGGTACAATATGTTGGGATGCGGACCCTGATTCCTTAGCCACCCACAAACCAGACCAGACGAGCTTTACATTTATTTCACGTGATCACCTACGCAGTTTTTTTTTTCAGATCAAGTAAGCATAAACTGGAACACAGTTTGGATGTCTTGGGAATAATAAGAGTAGCATCATTATCATCGTCATTTTATATTATTTCGTAACTATTCATCAGTATGTATAATTATTTAGCTATTATTGTTTATCTTATTTTCTCATGTATATATATATATATATATATTTATTTGTAAGGTATTTGTGTACTTATCAGCGCTGGCCTGTTTTAGGTCTCACGACTGTTGGCCAGCACTATATTAAAGGAAATTTAATTATTATTATTATTATTATTATTATTATTATCATCATCATCAGTGTTTTGTCTTTTGACAGGCCCATTGCCTTGTCCAAATTGAGTCATGTATGTCATATCAGCAGTTGAAACCTCATCTTGTGTCCTTGATTAAGATCATCCTTCAGTTGTATTCATGGTCTTTCTGGTCCCCTTCTTCCTTCCTTCTTGCTTTTTATGATGTCCCTCAGTAGCACATTCTTCTCATGTGACACGTCCAACTGAGCTTAATTTTATCTGCTAAGGACTTCTTCATTAGTCAACTGATCCGTCCACTTTATCTTCTCTAGACTCCCCCTGCAACACAGCTCAAGGCTTTTCAAATGTGTTTTCTCCTTATTCTTTGAAAATCATGTGGAGCTTCATACAAAGTGATGCTCTACATATATAGCTCAATTTTCTTACGAACGACCATCTGAGAGGCCTTTTTTTTCCTACCAGAATCCTACTAAAGCCAATATCATCGCTGAGGGAACTGCAAGTCTTATGGAGAAAAGCTCTCTCTTTGTTCTCTTTCAGTTAACTGTTACCAAATTTCCCCGCTCTCAGTTATGTCTGAAGGTGGTGTGCTGAGGTGAGAAGGAGTTACTGGCAACCTCGACAAACCAGAGTTGCCAAACTTGTCTTATATTTGAAAGGATATTTACCAGACAAAAACGAAAGAATGACAACGCTGTTTTCCCATAGTTACCACGCAGTTCCCTCAGCGATGATGCCCAGTGTATATGGTAGAGTTTTGGTAGGAAAAAAGGACCTTTTGAGTGTCGTTCGTATGAAAACAAAGCTATAGCAAGCGCAATGAATCTAAACCATAGGACGTTCAGCTGTCAACCTTGGAGCAACTATCTAAGATGACACAATTATTCCAGTCAGTTATATAGACTAAGAAGAGCCCTGTCCCAAGCCAATTAACTCCCTTCTCCCCATTCCAATAGGCCATAAGAGCAGACAGGCCTATTATTAGACAGAAAAGTACACTCGTCGACATAACAAACTGGACACGCACAATCCAGCTCATCGTAAACCAGGTCCTTAAGGTGGGAGTTTAGGGGACACGAAACAAGACCAGTGTTTATGCAATTTTTATATCAATTTTTTTTGTTGTCAAAATATATAAAATATTGCTCCAGTACAAACATAGAGTTAAATTTTCCCATATGCTGATATCGGAACAGTTGCTGAATATCTGTCATGAGTGTAGCGGCATTTGACGAGAAACTTTTTAAATAAGAGAAAAAGTTGTCATTAAATTCCAGGACACCCTCGAGAGATATTCAACAACTTGTGATATGACCATGTGAAGATAATTAACTATATTTCTATATGAGTGATTAGATTTATTTTGACCAAAAAAAGTTTTTATACAGAAACAGTAAAAACACAACCTTTTATTGAGTCTCCTACACCCCCACCTTGACCACTACCCTTGGAATATCCATAGAACCGGTTTCTAAAAAGAAATAAGGTACCCACTTCGTTCTTTAGTAGCTCCAAACTATAACTTATTTTTTGGTGGGTAAAGGGGCCTTGTGGGGTTAGGGAATGCCCCTGCACCCGGTCCCAAAGACAAACATTGGGGTCAAACTATGTGCAAAGTGAGGCGTGTGCGAAGGGTACGCTTGTTTCTGGTTCCTTTTTCTATTATCACCACATCTTACTACTGTTCAGGTTATCCGCCTTTGCAATAACTACGCTAATATGCTAGGGATTATAAAAGTGGCAAAGAAAGTGAACCCACATTTGCATGGAGGGAGAGTAGAAAACCCACCTACAGTAAAACCTCCTGGGATTCGAGCATTGATCTTCCCGTAATCGGCAGTCTAGTCTATTGCGAGAGTGACGCTTCAGACCGTTCAACCACGGAAGCAGGTCGCTACCTGTTTATTACGTCACTGACGTCCACCACGTCGATTGCGAAATCATTTTTAGTTGCAATTTGTTTCGAATTTCTGTTTTGGATTCGTACCCATCGTCCAAAAATACAACTTGTTAAATGTACGAAGATGTGATATGGCGCAGAACTTGAAAAGCTTAAAGAGAAAGAGTTGGAGAAGTTCGCTGGATAGATAGAATTACAAACATTTCTTGCGGTTGGAAGTCATTTTTTTAGAAATAGGTCTAGTCCAATGTTCCTTGATTCCGAATCTCAAATCCAAATTTGAGTCTTCAAAAATGTACAGTTTTATTTAAAGTGAACATATTATATATATTCTTTAATTGTTTAGGACAATACCAAGTGCTAATTTGTTTTCAGGTATATTACGTCAGAGCCACTTTTTTTAAATTAATAATAATAGTACGTAATACAATTTTTTTTTGTTACCCTCCTAAATACATGTGTCTATTTAATTCCTTTTACCAATTGCTTTAGATTGTTATGCAAAGGTTAAAGTCTCCATAATTGTATTTGAGGTAATTTTGAGAGTTTTACGAATCTTATCTCTCGAATACCGTATGACTCGTCGAAAGTTCCAAGGAATTAAATCGAATTCGCAATCCAGTTATTTAACAGACAGTTTTTCATATCTTCAAGGAAGTAAGAATTAAAATTAAAATGTTCATATTTTAAAAACTTTTTCCCGAAACACGGTTTATAAACCGCTGACCTAGACTGGACCACCCCAGAGCATCGCAATCGCCGTCCTAGGCCCCTCCTGTTGGGACCTGCTCGGCATAAACCAGAAATAGAAAGAGAGAGAAAGTTGTGTGTGTGTGTGTGTGTGTGTGTGTGTCAGGGGATAGTGTATGTTAACAAGAAAGCTGGGTCAAGTTTTAATTAGTCAACTTGATTAAGGACTGTAATAATGGAAGTGTAGTGTTTAGTATATTGTGACAAAGGAAAGCAAACACCGGCTTGTTGGATTTGAAGGTGAGGACTACAAAGATATGGCTTTGTCTCTTTTGGGTAGATTTGTACAAAGTTTCTTACAACGGGACCTCACACTGAGGAGTAGACTTGACCGGTAAGGGGGTGGGGGTGGAGATATTATAGGCCAGTGGTTTCACAACCTTTATACAGGGTTTGACCCCAATTTTTGTCTTCGAGATCCCTTTATTACCTACAAACGTCCATATCCTAGTTTAAAAGAATATATATTTTCATTGAACCTTACCACCCGTTCGGGCTATCCTCATTTAATTACCCTTGAGTAGGTAGAATTTAGAGGAAATGTATATTTATTTTTGCGAAGAAAAAAACCACCTCCAGTATTGCTGGTTGGAACTTCATTACCTCATCAACACATCGAACGAGCGTGATATTTAGCCCGGGTGCTTAATTTAATTAAAATAAATTGCTTATTTAATGACTATACGAATGCCACAAAGATGTATCAAAAGAGAATCAACGATCCCAGCGGGTCTTTCGGACGCTATGAGAGCAGCGTCACTCGCCTGAGCACAAGACTTCAAAAGAAAACTAGGTTAGCAACTGTCAGAATTGAGTAGCCAAAAGAAATCTAAACAACAACTTTAACACTATCATTTCAATAACTTACATTTCTACTTGAATTTTGTACCTTCCTTAAATCTATAATAACTATAAAAAGTAAATATTAAGCTATAAACTCAAAGAATGGCGACACCACCCAAAACATGCCACGACCCCCGGGTTGAAAATCGCTGTTATAGGATGTTGGCCATCAGAAGATGTGTGGCGCTAAGGTTTAAATCAAATACATCGCCCTGTTGGCCCAATGTGCTCGTAAAACACCTTTACGAAAACATTATATACACTAATATAAACAACACACTTTAAGAATGTTTAGTTTAGTCCATTCCTTACGACTGCTTTGCGGTACAGTAACCTATTACATCTAGTAATTGAATTCTGTGGTATTGGAATCAGTACCCGATGTTTGTGGGTTCACACCCTGCCGGGGTGGGCAGATTTTTCTTGAGCGATAAAAATCCGTAACAAAACTTCCTTCGGAGGGGAAGTAAAGCCGCCGGTCCCAGGTCGATTGTGACATGCAAAAGTATCCTGAAAGGTATGTGGAAACATCTTACGGGAAAAATTTGTCGGTCCTTTCAACGCTCGCTTAAAGAAATTCTCGTGTTCTGATATAATCAGTCGGTTCGGAAAGTGCACGTTAAATACCTCAAATAAATAATACATATACGTTGAATAATTCCGCAGAACAGCTTAACCTAACGTTTTCAAGGGGTAGAGATAGTTTGCAACTTTTGTTTAAAAATCGAAGATCCATCAATTTTAAATGTAGTTATGATAAACATAATAAAAATCTATACAAAGTTGTAGGAAATTTAAACTACCAATAAAGAAGTATTTTTTCTAGTTTGTGATAAGCTTTTTAAAATAGTTCCTTTTTCAGTTAAGATCTCAATAAATCTACGAGTAGTTTAAAAAACTATCTGATATTGTTTAATGAAACTATTGTTTCAGTTTCTTCTAAAATAATATCAGATTCATTTGATAACATTTACACTTAACACGTACTGCTGTAAGTATGCCTTCCTTTTCCTAGTAGTTCGTAGAAAATAAAAAAACTTATTAAAAACAAAATGAGTGTCATCGACATGAGGTTAACTACTATTATGACACTAAGAGAACCAACATGGCCGCGCATCGTCACGGTGACAAACTAAGGTTGCAGTGAACGTGGCCAATTAGAGCCTAGTGGGTCGGGAGTAGATGTCGACAAACCACCACACAATTAACAAACAGCACCTCCTCAATTAGAAGCGGGCGCTGCGGCGTGGAAACTGGGCCCGGACTTGACCGGAATGTACCTAGCACTGCGCATCAAGACAACTGTATTCCCTAGTGACCCTGACAGACAGAACGGGAAATTTGTTGACTAAGGTGGGAATGTAGGGAACGCGAGTATCATAATTGTTTTGGCGGTTTAATAGCAAAAACTTTTTTGGCCAAAAATAAATTAAACATTGCTCCAGTATAAACAATTTGTTTAATTTTCTCCACGTGGTGATATCAACAGTTGTTGGATATCTGTCATGAGCATAGCGGCATTAGATAAGAAACTTTTTAAATTAAGAGAAAAGGTTGCTATTAAATTCCAGGACACCCTCGACAGATGTTCAACTGTTAATATCACCATATGAAAGAGATTAAACTGTTTCTACTGGAGAAATATTTGATTTAAAATGGCCAAAAAAGTTTTGATAAAAAAACAACCCCCTTTTTTCGCGTCCCCAACATCCACACCTTAAGAGGGCTGCGTGTACTCTAATTTTGGTGAGAATTCCTGTACGAAATAAGGCCTTCAAAATTAGCTTCCTACCAAAATCAGGGTATAGGTAATAGAGATTGCAAATCAGATGTTGCGCTTAGGATGAATATTGATAAAACCTTTCATATTCCCTAAGTATCTTGAATATTAGAATAAACACAACACTATATTCTATGACCCTATACACATTTAGACTTGTAAACACAGTAAGTTGACATTTTTCACTCTGAAAAGTATAAAAATCCACATATTTCTGTTGATCACAGAGCTAAATGTCCGGGAAACGAAAGGTAACTGTTATAGGAGCGTAGAATGGATCTTTGTGAAGAGAATGTAGTCATAGGAGGGGGTATTTTCATTTGTATTTGGCTCCTTCTCCGTTTGTTCTCTTAGTGACGGAATGCTCCATACTTTTGTATATTGTTCGGACAATGATTCGAAGGAAAGTTTCTATAGTTCTAATTCATGTCCCCACATGTTTTGTGTTTGTATTTAATTTCAATAATTATGTATTTTATTAAAAAAGTTGTTGATCAAAAATTATTTTATAATTGATCAAGTGTCGTTAAAATCTTAGTTTCTTTCTCGTGTAAGTTTTTTTATACATTAAAGCCATAAATTATTCTGAAAACACGGTATTTCAGTTTGAAGAAACCAACTTTAAAACATATCCTATGTTCTTGGCAACATTCTGTTTTCTTTTAATAGCTCGCTTCCAAGATACATAATAATAATATAGTATTTAATATATCTCTTTCTGGGCAGAAAAATAAACTATCCTTTTAACTTATTGGCCAAGAAAAACTCCGGGCGCTATCACAGCTTGGGCCTACAACCATTTAATTTTTGGATAATTATCTATAGTCTATTGCAGTGGTTCTCAAAGAGGGGTACCGGGGAAATATTGGAAAATTTTAAAATCAAGTTTACAAGTAGGAGGTTTCATAGCAAGGATGCCTATGAATATAGGCGATGTATAAAAGGGTACCGAGGAATATAGGCGATGTATAAAACGGTACCGAGGAATATAGGGGATGTATAAAAGGGTACCGAAGAATATAGGGATGTATAAAAGGGGTACCAAGGAATATAGGGATGCAGTAAAGGGTGCCGTCTTGAAAAGGGTTGACAAACAAGTAATTTTGTCTCTCTAAATTAAATATTAAAGTTCCTGACACATGAAAGCGGTTTGAGAGAATTTATTATTTAACGTAGCAGAAATTGTGTCTGGACACAAAAGTGAGAACTCATAAATTGTACCTTTCAGGGTAAACTACGAGTTAATGTACATTTGAGACAGTACTAATTTAAGAACCTAGTTGTTATCGTAGGGTGAGTGTACATACAGACAGACTAACGCATAGTGAGCGCCCCCCAGCGAACACGCACAGGGTTATTTTTGGCCCACACAAATATGTTGGCAGGAACTGCCTCTGGAGCCATTCAAATAGTTCCCCACTAAGTAAGAGAACAGTATCTCGCATTCAGAACAAAAGAAGCACACTTTCACCTGCGTTTGGAGAGAAGAAAACGCGGGTTAGGGGAACAGTAATATATATGAAAAAATGTCAAAATGAATCAAATATTTCTTGAGTAGAAACATCCGAGTTTAATTTTCTTCACACGGTGATATCAACAGTTGTTGAATATCTGTCAAGGGTGTCCTGGAATTTAATCACAACCTTTTTCTCTTCGTTTAAAAAGTTTGTCATCTAATACCGCATTGGTCACGAGATATATTCAACAAAGGTTGGTCCAAACATGTGAATGTGTTTGTAATGGAGAAAGGATTTATTTATTTTGGCAATAAAAAAGTCTATAAAACTGCAAAAAATACTACTTACCTTAACTCGCGTCCCCTTCTTCACTTTAAGGTTTGTATTTTAGCAGTTTTTTAAAACAAAAAAAAAGTTTGAACAAAAATCAAGTGTAGCCTCAGTATATAATATGTTTATTGTAAGTCTCTAGACATGGCACTCCAACAGTTCTTGAATATGACATAAGCAAAGCGTCATTTTGAGTGTGAATCTTTTTTATCTTCCCTGCGCTCGTGACATTCCGGAACTGTTGAGATAATATAAGTCTAAAATTAAACAAAACGTATTTAATGAAACAATATTTATTTATGTCAAACAAGTTAGTCTATTTTTTTTTAACTGCGAGAATACTGACAAACCAATCAACCTTTAACATCGTCGCCTACTTGGCGATTTCGAAGCTATTTTGCGAAGCGGGTTGCATCTTAACTAGACGCACTTGAGCACCAACCCACTTAAGAAACATGTATAAGTGAGAAAGCGAAGGAAGAATATGAGTACTACTTCACTTCGCGAGGCATCTTGCCATTGGATTGATGACACTTCCCCTCTTCCTCTGACGAGTTTACACCCTACTATTTTGCGCCTGGACAACATTACTTGCTTTTTAAAACTACCAGTTTCCTTCTTTCCTATTCTAGATAGACATATGCTTCCACAGACTTTAACCTTCATCCTGGCAGAAAGATTTCTACCAGCCATTTCCAAGAATAAACCAAATATCCTGCCTGAGTTGTACAAGATTCATAAAAAAAACAAGTCTATGCAAAACTACTTTAATAAAAAATGTGATAACATAAAATTATTTTTAGAATCATTATTTAAGAATGTGTGGTTTTAATTTGAATGTTTTATCTATAAAAATCAACGAATAAAACGTATATGCGTTTACATGGGAAATCCTATCCTGATTTGTCATGACGTCACAGGTAGATGCAATATATTAAATACGTGGTAGTTTTTTTAATTCGTGGTCGTCGCGGAACCATGTTTACGGCCTTTTTTGGTTAACGTGGCAGAAGCAGTTTCATGAGGTTTCCAGGTAAACAAGTACTAGTAATGTGATTGTTCACACAAGCACTCTTAAAAAAAACGCTATCATCAGAAGTAGTCATGTGTTTTTCCTTGTTCTCTTTTATTGATTGAAAGTTTGCGACCCGAAGGTTGTTCCTAATGTGTTTCATTATACATCCGGAGCAGCGCGCGCACTCTAATAGAGATGGAACCTTTTTTATGTTGCCAGTAAACTACCCTTAGTAAACTTTTTTAGGAGAGAAAATTAATTTTAGTTTTTTAATCATGCAAAGCACTCCTCAGATATCCATTTTGAACAGATACGTTTGAAAAATTATTGATTTAAAAAAATCAATTATCAGTTACCTATTAAGTTTTAGAGCTAATATCAAAACCACGATTTATCCTCTAGCTTTGACCATTATATCTTCTAAATTTCATATTCCTTAAACTGAAAAAATGACACCTGGACACGGGAATTGAACTCGGCTTCGTACACCAATGCTCTTACCACTGAGCTATCCGGGAATCGTCCCGTTCTCTGCAAAGGTCATTATTTACTCGCATTTTAAGGCATAGTCTGTGATTGACGTGCGGAAATCATCAGCTACATACGAGTCATCAATTAAGATCACGAGCTATCAGAAAACGCAGACATCTTTGGCTGAGGAGGGCTTTATGCTGCCAATAGTACAATGACAACAGTAAATTGCGCATATCAGGATGGAGGTGTTATTTTTCAATTTAAAGAATATTATTTAAATGTGGCTACAAGTGTACTTAACAAACACAATATTAGCATGTCTATTTAGTCCCAAGTTCAAACTAAACCCATCAAGTATTTTCGGCTGTAGTCACAGGTACAGATACAAACAGAAATGTGAATTTTTTTTTAAGATTGGGGGCATATAAAAACGTCAAGATATATTATAATC
Source organism: Timema bartmani (assembly GCA_902151455.1). Classification (NCBI taxonomy): domain Eukaryota; kingdom Metazoa; phylum Arthropoda; class Insecta; order Phasmatodea; family Timematidae; genus Timema; species Timema bartmani. The sequence goes on from CABFWB010001188.1 coordinate 83,796, forward strand.
TTAGGGTAAACAATTCCCACGATTATAATAAATGTTCTATATGAGAAATTAAAAAGTAAAAAAAGTAACAAGCTCAGCGCAAAAGAAAAACACTCAACAATATTTTTGGTAAAACTATTTTTAAGGCAAATTAAATAGTATTGGAAGGACAAAATTCTTAATATATTAAATTAAGTTTAAGATCCCCCCCCCCCCGGATTTTTTACTTAAGATGTTCTTGTGCACAGTTCTTATGGTGGCCCCTCCAGATCATGAAAACAAACAAACCTTTAAGTCGATATTTTGATGAATATTGACGCTTCATGACCTGAACCTAAAAAAAAGTTTTCTCGATACCGTCTTTCTTGCTTTAGAGCTCAAACTACTTTACTGACTGGGCTAAAATTTGGTAGCTTGGGGTTTTCATAAGTTTCCTCCGAGGTATTAATGGAATTGGATATCCAACCTTAAAATTGAAATTAATCAATTTTCTCAAAATTCGCTAAAAATGATTTTGATCAAACTTCGTATCTATGCAACGTGTAATGTAATTGATTTGACCATAAGGAGTATTTGAAAGCATTGACCATATTATCGTTCTAATTATTTATATATTCAAAACATTTTTTTTATCATCCTAATTTTACATATAATTAAACATATTTTACTTTATTTAGATTTCGTAATCTATTACTTGGCGCTTAAATCACGTCTTCCTCCAAATTATTTACTAGTTAGTTTAGCCCCGAGGTAAGATGGCAGCACCTACTGGAGCCAACCTCACTTAATGCCTTTCTACGTAATCTAACCAAGTTAAGATCTTTTAAAGTAATTTCCTGTTTCAGAAGAATGTTCTCCACGCAGAAAGTATTTTTTTTTAGTTTGCAGGTGTGTAATTCACCGTTAGAAAATGTCCCTTCTAGAAGCTTCTATTGAGCTCAGATATATACAGTGATTTTGAAATTTCTCTTCTCTGTGAAATCGGTCGTGATCACCGACAGACGTGTGTTCGGTCTTAAATGGACATATTTTAAGCGCTCGGTGAATTAGTTGCTAGGCCCTCGACATGATCGCATTTCAATTTAAATAAAAACACAAACATGTTTTTTCTTTTAATGGAATAAAGTAACATCAAACTTTATGTAACGTGTTATCATTTTTTTGTTTAGTGATAAGACAAAGGAGGCATCATAAGTAAAGCACACTGTTGCGCAATAGAAATGACGACTTACTGTGGGGCATAATATAAACTATAATAAATNGCGACACAACATTAAACTTGATACGTAACTAATAACACCTTCCACAAAAGAACAATAACAAAAGAAAGCAAACGTTATAAAAGTTTAACATTACAAGCAAAATGGTGACTTATTTCCACATGAAAATAACATAAAGAGGGTACCTTACATGGGCGGAAGCTTCCAATTTTAATCATATCTCCACAACTATTTGAGATTTGAAATGGCTTACCGTTTAATTTTAAAAATATATATATATATATATTTTAAATTTTGATCTTAGAAATCATTGATTGCTATGCTCTATGATGAACAGAGATGCTATTTTTCCCTCAATATGTTTCTGTAACAGTGTATACGATTTTATTTATGCTCTTTGGTGGAATGTGATTCTCTTAATTTTAGATAATGTTTGTGCATAAATGTATTATTTCCTTTATCAAATTTTACGAGTTTTTAAAAATATCACTATTTTAGATAAAAGAGAGAAATTCTTTGCGGTGCACACCACAATTAAAAAATAATAATTTATAATTTGTATTAATAGGCAGGGCGGGCGCCCACTGAGATGGCGATCGAGTGGCTCCGACATGTTTAAACAAGTGTGGCGGCCGCGTCAGCCACTTTATGAATGTACGTATATTTTCTGAAGAATCCATGTTGACTATTGGAATCATCACGTCTGTAGGCACGTGATATGTTGTTTAGTCGACGGCAAGGACGCCACAACTAAGCCACACACCACACGCACGCTGCGCCACCACAGCATCTTAGTGGGCGCAACCCTGCCTATACAACGAGCAGAGAAACGGACTATAGGCTTCGAACACAACATTCCATCGTCCTTAGTTCAGGTACTCTTCATTATTAGCCCAGAAAATAATTGTTAAAGATTTCTGTAAATGTTAAGGTGCGGTCGCATAGCTACTAATACACAGTAGAACTAAAAATGACTGATTTGCGACCGAAATTCTAGATGAACCAATAATGATATATTTTGATTTTTTTTATTATGACTGTATGGACACTTTTCTAAATTGATATTGAATTATATAATTAATTTTTTTATCCATATATTTTTTAAATAAACTCAAAAAACACATTTGTGAAAATGGTTGGATTTAAAAAACAAACAATCTTAATTTGAGTAATTTACAAATATAATATTTTTAATCACGTAAACCTATTCCCTGGGCCATAAATCGGTCATTAGTTACATAAATTTAGGTTTATTACAAGATAGGGGTGACAACCCCCATCACACCTATTCAAGCCGAGAGAGAGGGGAAGTTTCTCTGTAGAACCCAAGTCCTAAGATTCAGTCGGCAGTAACCCTATTGTTCGCTCGACAAGACAACACTAATAGTCTTGAAACCTGTCCAAAGGACCAGTTAAAATATTTCAGTTGTATTTTTTTTTCAGAGTGTATGCACTTGCCACTTTTGGATTAATGAATGAGTTGTTAGCTTCACACATATATATCGTACACTCAGGGGCACACATATCTACTGACTTTACAGCTCCAAATTGTTCATAATAGAAGTTGGCTGTTTCATCCATGTTCCTCATCATGTTAGAACTAATTGCTGGGGCAACGGCACATCAAACAAGAGTAAGTTTTGACTTGATGTGAGACTTTCACAAACAGGTCTAGTTTTTATTTGTCAGAAATTAATCTGTTCATTTGTAAATACTGGACTCCAATGTATTCCACAATACGATGGAGTCCATGAGCCAAACTCGTAAGATGGATCATAACAGGATATATACAACAACTTCAAAGCAATTGCGATTTTCATTATATACGCCGTGGCATCCGAATATAACACCAGGACCTTCTCTACGTGAGCTCACCTAGACCACAACACTTTCAATTCATCATCCACGAATCTTGCAGCATGATACGTATGTTCCAGCACTTCTCAGTAAATCAAATATGGTTTAGAAATATCCTTAGGCTCTATCTTATCTACTACAAGGTTCACAACAAAATTGCCCTAAACATTCGTGATTTCATCCATAGCGACCCATATGAAGGCATCTCCTATGTAATTTATTATCCTTTCCATTGTTTCTTCATAATATATAAGCAGATAATTCTTTGAGTATTGATTGATCAGGAATTTGTCGCTTTCGTTACTGTCACAAGAAGGATGCAAATTCAGGCACTTTGAATATAAAACATGGGATGTTCGCAATAACCATTGCACTACACAAGACCTTACAGAATTAGTTTCTTTGACTTGAAGGAAGGAGCCTGCATCTTTCTTTTTAAAAAAAGGATTCTTCGAATAACTCAGATTTTTTTCGTACAAAGTGTGCGCCGCACATATTGCTCCAATTGTGATTTTATGGAACATCCAATATTTTTGTTGCAAGCTTGACACATTACAACTTTGCTGTCAGTTGTGAAGGAGTCGTTGATCCCTGCCCATTATTTTAATTTACTAATCTGCAAGACTCTGCTAGTGTCATGGTGGAAAAAAAAATCTGTTAAGACTTTCACTTTCACCCGCTCATGTGAAACTAAAATCACTTGGAGATATTACAAGATAAGAATATAAGTCGTTGGACTAGTGTGTTGGAGGAGAGGGAGGTTCCAGACCGAAATGCCTTATCTGTTTGCAAGATTCTTTAAAAAATGCATCAAAAGTTTCATTGTGAGGAGAGAAGGCATGTAGTTAGTGGGAAAATGCTTGACTACCCGATTTGGGTTCCACCCTTTTTAATAGTTCATTGAAAAATTCCTTTCAGCTGATTTATGCAAACCAAACCAAATCAAACAATGTTTAAAAATTCAACAAATTTGCAATTAGTATACAAATATATCAAAACATCACAAAGTAGGTAGCTTTATGTAAAATCACTCATTTTATATATTATATTAGCCCTAATATGGTAATTCGTTGAGATTTCTATTTTCTGAGCATCTAAATGGCGAGGAATAGAATATGTATTTACATAGAAATCCCAGCTCTAGTAATGACTTCCAGGGTTTTGTAGCTTTACTCTTTTCCTACAATACAACTATTAAAAATATATTTGATTGTAATGGCGACTATATATTTCTATATAATAATTGTGCTATGTTCCTGTGATCTAGTGCAATAAGAGAAACGCGTTAGTCAATTGGGAAACTAGAGCGTGCCTCTCCAAAATTTGTCCAACATTAACGCTTTCTAGTAAAAGCTATGGTAAAATGTGTATTTTTTACACAATGGGGGAAGAATTAACTCTAGTCCAAAGCTACAAAAAAAACTTAAATCAATCCGAGAAGTGTATAATGTCAAAAAAAACTTCTTTCGTTGGTAGTTCAGGAGGTGGAGGGCAGCTACCCCCTAAAACAATCTTCGTTGGTAGTTCAGGAGGTAGAGGCCAGCTACCCCCTAAAACAATCTTTTTCCAACCAAATGCCCTCCCACAGTAAGAAATTAAAGCCTACATGCGTGCTTGGCTCAGACCGTTTTGAGAGTAGCTCCTGAATATACTGTGTACGTTTATCAAATGAGGAATATATGGATAGAGGCTACACCTTTATTTTTATGTATTTATCTACACTCTAGAATCTTTGGTTCCCAAACTTGTTGAATGGCGTACCACCCAAACAATTTCAGTATTTGGAGTACCACTAAGATAGTGCTGAATATTTAATATTTAAGTACATTTTAATGGCGCCCAGAGGAATATAATGATACCACCATTTATAGATTAACAGTTTTTATTTATCATTATTTAACATTTTTACTTGATCAATACGGATAATAGTGCACACGTATCAAATACATATTTAAAAATACTCATATTTACCTCTCTAACAACTGTTTCAATCTCTTTTCCCTTTAGTTTGACTTGGCTGTAATATATTTATGGTATTTGATGGGACATTATATTTTTACAACTTGAATTTGCTTGTTTTATTTGGCTTTTCACAGCGTACTAGCTGGAACAAGTGTACGCACCACTGGTAGTACGCGTACCACGGTTTGGGAACTACTGCTCTAGATAATTGAGCCGAATACTTAGCGCATACTCTTACAAAGCTAATTGCTTAGTTCCCGTTGGGAGAGTAATATTTATCATATTTTGATCAATTTACAGCCTCAAGGTCTGTCCTAGTATTACGCTAGTTTGTGAGTCGTGTGCTTATATAGTCACTTTCCGGTGTAGGTATTCAGAAAGGGCACGATAAATATTCAACTATAATTTTTAAAAAGTATCTAAGTCATGGTCTAATATAGCCAATTTTCGGCATGTTTAGAACGTGCATGAATAACTTTCCAATTGATTTTAAAAATCTAGAGAATTATATTATATAATAAGTCACACATTTTTTTTTTCAAACAACATAATAATAAGCAATAGGCAATAGGCATATATTAATTATGTTTTCATTAAACGCAGATTTAAAACTATTTCAATTTACTATAAAAATAAAACAGTTTTCTAAGTAGTGTATATCTGAAATAGGAACAAAGCGTATTCAATGTAGTCTGTTTATTCAAACACTTTGTGAACCTAAAACTTCAGGTAGAATGTGGCCGGTCGGTCTCTGCTTTGTTTGTCATTCAGAATACAGACAACCATTCGACCAAAAGAGTAACACGCCAGGATGGGGAAAGTAATTGAGTGGTGGGGGTATTTCCTCTCCTCAAGCAGTTACTCAGTTCGAGAAGGGAAGATAAGACCCTAAATTAAATTGGTCTTCTATTCTGACGCACTTTAAGGCTAAAACTGAAGCCCAGGGTAATAATCTGGGTCTTTTTTCGTTTATTTCTTAAAAAGGTGGAGTCAGTTTTCCATGATAGGCCTAACGGGAGCAATTTTCACGGATGACACTGCGTTTTTTAAACGACAGTACATTCACCGACGAGGTCATAGTTTCACGTTCCCATTTTTAGTTCTCAACTAGAAGATACAGGGCATCATAGCGTCAAGTGCAGCCAATTTTATAGCTTGCCAGGGCTTTCTCCAATCATACCATTTGGAACTCCATTTTATGTCTTTTATAATGTGGCACTTATCTTTAAACAACAAAAACACGAGATGATGTATTTACTGTTATAGGATGTTCGTAGAACGTTTCAGCTGAGTTATCGTGTTTTAACAATTTCCGTTTTTCATATTGTACCGAAACTAGAGCTGAATAATAGCAATCCTTGCTATAGAGAAAGATGGTGAAGTTCGGTACAGCTTGCGGCGGCGTTAACTTGTATAGGGGGTTGAGGGGGATTTTACCGGGTGAGGTATTTAAGTTTAGACATAAGCATATCCCCAAAACAAGGCATTTTAGAGAAATTGCTTTGGGAAAAAAAATATATTTTTTTAGGTCGAAAGAGATCAGCACCAGTTATCTTTTTATTAGGTGCACGTCTTCAAGGTTATTTAAAGGCCCAATGTTTTTAAAGAAAACTTATGCTTTTAATTATTTAACGGGATTTTATCAGACACAAAAAACAACTTTACCGGAAACTTTTTTTTTAATTTTCAAAATAATTTAACTTGTTTTTTTTAACCATTTTAATTCAAGAACGTTTCATTACATCAAAAGTGTATCGATGTTAATGAACATCATTTTGAGCATTTAAATGAATGTAATCTTATAAATAATATTGCATTAATTAACGTAATAAAGAATAACATGTAATAAAGAGTGTTATAAAAATCATGAGTTAAAATTGATTTTAAATAAAAAAGTTTAATGTAAAAGTTTCTTTGTAGGGTAAGCATCCATTTTAAAAAATAGGTTTTTTCTTTTAAAAAAATGACCTTGAAATGACTAAGATGCCCAACAAAACAAAAAATATCTAGTGGCGTTCTTCCCCCAAACCCTCAAAATAAACAACTTTTGTTCGAAACAATTTTTTTCTAAAATTGTTTCACTTTCGGGATATTGTGGTGTCTCAACTTAAATGCTTCACCCGGTGTGGAAAAAAAAGAGGCTTTTGAAGGGTTTGTTCACCCAAGACCAAGGCGGGATTAGAGGACTCAATTTCTTTAAAGTTAAAGGTCCAATTTTAATTGCGCTCTTAAAGCCATTTTTTGAAAATTTGAAGCCTCTAAAAGCTGTTTTGAGAATATTCAAGGCTATCTTTTTGCATCATATTTAAAAATATCATGGGAGGGGGAAATAAATCTATAGGGGGCAATTTTAGAGGGGGAAATAAATCTATAGGGGGCAATTTTAGAGGGGGAATATCACCCTGCATCTTTGGGGTCCACCAGCATTGAGTACATTCGTTACATGATTTTTTTTATCACCATGTTCTACTACCTGTTCAGGTTATACGTATTATTATTATTATTATTATTATTATTATTATTATTATCACCGCGTCTAACTAACCGTTCGGGTTGTACGCACTTACGCTAATGTGTAATGGTAGGGTGATTGTGAGATGAAATGGAGGACCTACAGTTATAACGTGGGATCCAAACCACGATGGAGGCCTGTCATTCCTCGCATTCACAAGTTGTGATTAATACACGTCTTGTCAGAGGTGAAGGAAGGGTTTGGCAATCAGATAAGTCTGTGCCGGGATCGAGGATCGAACCCCGGACCCCCAGCACATAAGTCCGACACCTTACCCCTAGACCGCCAGGTCACCAATATACGCATTATTCTAATGTTAATAATATTAATTATAATTGTAGTAAGGAGATATATTATTATAATAATCCAGGAAGAAACATAACTTGATATCCAAGGAAATAAGCTTACGTCAAAAAATTGTGTATTAAATTGTTATAAAATATATATATCAAAACATTAATGGTTATAAAATGAATTATAATTTTAAGACAAAATATTAGTTATAATAAAGAAAATGAAAGTTGACTAGTCTAATTTTCTGAAAGCTAGTAATAATGGGGAAAAAATAAGATTTGAAATAAAACAGTTATGCTTAAATTGGTATGAGATTCCTTTAGTGATGAAAGAACATATCAGAACATAATTGAGTACATGTTAATTAAAGTTAGCCAAATGACATGTTAAACTAATAAATAAATGATCAGAACGTAGTCTTACTAAACAATTCAATCTAATCAATGTTATTTGGACAAATAGGTAAAGAGTTAAATAGAAAGGGCATAAACAAAAATTAATGATATTTGATTGGAATTAATACATCTAACACTTTAAAATATATGGTGACAATACAATGATTAATTTGAAAATGATTAAAACAATTGCATATGTGAATATGAAATTTATATTATAACTAAAATTTTGTCTTAAAATTATAATTAATTCTATAACCGTTAAGGTTTTGCTATATTTATAATGTTTAGTTTATTTCATAACAATTTAACACACCATTTTTTGACCTAAGCTCATTTCCTTAGATATCAAGTCACTTATTATAATATCCGTTTCTTCCTTGATTATTAAAATTATTCTAATGGGTAAGGATGAGGAAAGAAGCATTTGAGAGGTTGTATACCTGCAATGGCGTGGAAGGAGAGGTGTAAACCTTTTAGGAGAAACTACCCTCAGTAGAACCGACTGGGATTAACCCAACAGCTCACTGCAGAACAGGATCAATATACCGTGAGACATGCCATATGTCGTGCCTGAGGGGTATTTGGACAACTGTGCCTCAGTGGGCCGATACGTCAAAAATATATTAACAAGAACAGACTCCTACTGGAGGGTAGAGCAGCCTCCTGCTCGAGGATATGGAGGGTAGAAAACCAGCAGCCTCCTACTCATGTGGAATGCTCGATGCAGTGTCATGTGTTGTTAAGACCCATATGACGGCCTGCATGTGTAACCAGAGTTGAGTGCGCTCCAAGCAGTCTCCCACGAGGTGAGGCAGGGCTGAACACACACACACCCGGGCACCAGGAGCCAACAGATCCACTCCCGTCAATGTGTTGAAATTTGCGCTACGTTAAAACACGCTTTGTTTACAAACAGAACACTTCAGATTTTTATTTTTTACAAACAAATTATTACAATAAAACATGGCGAATAAATTATTATTATTATTATTATTATTATTATTATTATTATTATTAGCACCGCGTCTTACTACCCGTTCGGGTTATACAATCTGTGCCGGGACCGAGGATTAAACCCCGGACCCTCAGCACAGAAGTCCGACACCTTACCCCTAGACCACCAGGTCACCAACATGGCGAATAAAGAAGGTGATATAGAGCCGATATAATAACTTTAATATCGCGAGGTTGCTGTGTGAGACTCATTGACTTACATTCTGAGGTTCGATACCGCGTGAGTTCACTAAAATATTATCTCTGTATTTGCGTAGAGTTCTCAAGAGAAATGTTGGCCAAGATGATCTAAAACAAATTACCACTAATTAAAAAAAAAAAGTTATTAATCATCATCTACGGCTTGATTTGATGTAGGGGGGAAACTACAGTGAAAAATCACCCTAAGTGCATCCGGGTGAGATTCGAACCCCAACCTCCCCATCACCGGCGATCCAATCTATTGAGATTGACGCCCTGGACAGTTTGACCACATATGCGGGTTACTAATCAGCTGCACACATAAAATAAGTATGAGGTGTGTGTTAGGGACAGTCTATTTTTCAGCTAGAAAAGTTAATAAAGTACATTCACCACTCGAATTTACTTGGATGACAGTTCAAAAAGTTACTAGACATAGTCTTGTATGTATCCCTTCGGAACAGCTGAAATATTTCACTTTGGATAAACTAATGAAAAAAAATGGTAATGAATGAATGTGATAGCTAACCAAAGTAATTTAGGCCAACATTATTCATATTTGTTTGAGGTCGGGTACAAAGCTTACCTATCGTTTTATTCCCCTTACAATTCTTTTTTCCAAGTATACACGATGCGTGTATTAAAAAGTATTATTGTATTCCCTTTATTACACATTATAGACAAAATTAAAAGTACTTATTCTTCGTTTTGGAATAATGTTTAAAATATTGTTTCGTTTTGGATAAATGAAATTATTAAAAGTAATGCAAGTGTGTGAGAAAACTTTACATTATTTTAAATGTAAAATATAACAAGTCGTTAAAAAACTTTCATTTATACCAAAACAGTAATCCTGTACAAGTGTTGGCAATACTAGACCTAAACTTATGGTTTTTCATGGTTTTTCAACTTTCATTCAGGTAAAAAGCTGTGGTGAACATATGGTGTATCTACTTTCATGTATTCATACGTCAAGTCATGTGATCTGCAGCGGTCACTTTTGATAGATATTTTAGATAGCTATAAAATAAAACTAATAATATTAATATAGTAAAATGTGATCTACATTGACAATTTTTTATTTTATTTATAAAAGGCCCTTTTTATGAATACTGGATTGTAATCCAGATTAAAGACTATTTGGCGTTACAAGTGTTTTGGTCACCCCTGGTATTGCCCTCCTTCAATTGAACTAGCAAGAACATTCCCATAGCGTAAAATACTCGCTTTTTTTTTTAACGAATCTCCACTGCGCAGCTGACGATTAAAAAAACAA